>JALMQS010000068.1:5252033-5266457 GCA_024734495.1 Forficula auricularia
ACGGGGGATAACTTTATTAATAAAGTTAATAATAATAACTTTATTAAGGTTTGAAATTTTGATTAAATCACATATAATTAATTAAAATTATTATTGAACAGGAAAAAATAATACAATATGGTATAACAACGACCGCCTTATTCTGCAATCGTTTTCAAGTATGAGCTCACACTCTGTTTATTCGTGTTCATAAAAATGAGTAAACAAAAAAGTAACCTCAAAATAACACATAATAATAATTTTTTTTATGTATTTTTAAAAAAAAATCTTGTATATTTTTATAAAAATTATATTTAATTCGAACAATTTCCGAAAAATTTGCCTCACGAATATTTCGCTCTTCTCAACAGCTTATTTGTGTGAAGAATTTTTCTTTAATGAAATTAAGTAAAAACGGAGTGTGTTGACTGATACACACCTTAAAAATACATTGCGATTGGCTTTGAGTAGCATACCACCGAATATAGCAGACATATTTAAAAAAAACAATTTCAAAAATCACATTAATTTCGAGTTCGTTCAAAATTACCACATCACATTGCATACCAAGATTATAATATTATATACATTACATATACAATATACTATATTTTTCATTCATCCAGTTGACTTTTTTATGCGGCCTGCCTGCCTTCAAAAAAATTACCATGTGACCCAGATGCTGCAAAAGGTTAACACCCCTGGCAAATCCAAATCATAGAGGGAAAAAGAGGGCGAATACGCCTTCTCTCTCACTTTCTAACTTTATTAGCAAATAAAGTGTAAACACGAGTATTAATCAAAAGAAGCCATTGAAGGAAATTTTTGTTTTTTAATAATATAAATAAATAAATAAAGTCAATTTGGTCAAGAAGTCAACCATTAGATACTATCAGTACTCAATTGTTCTAGGATTGCCCGTTTTTCTTATTTCCAATTACAAATTTTTAATAGATTTTTAAATTAATTAAAACTCTAGACTATTTCAAACGAGTCGAGACATGTATGGACAAGTCTAGACGTATTGGCGGATTAGTTTGTAAATTGTTTGTAAACTGTAATCCAATCACAACATTAATTGGTAATTGAATCTCTTGTATTTGGCAAATGAATTAAATTTTAGCTTTTTACCTGAAACAGTTCCTGAGAGTACAACATGCTAATCCTGAAAGGTTTTAGTTAATGAGCTGAAAATTGGTAAGCAGATATCTTAAAATGCACCAAATTTTAGCTTTTTACCTGAAAACGATTCCTGAGAGTACAAAATCCCATTCTTGAAAGGTTTTAGTTAATGAGCTGAAAATGTTTCCTTTTTGCATGACTGTAATATTTTTCATGATTATTTTTTTTTTATATTTGATTGAAGAGTAAAAAAATATATCATTATAAAATGGACCGATGAAATAATACAATTTCAATTAATAGATACATATTTAATTTTTTTATGTCCTGTCAGTCAGTGCTAAAATTAGCCATTTTATTCAAGTCCATATTTCATAATCTAACTTAAGCTATATTATTGAAATTTGGTACTCTCTTCAAGATGCATGATGATTTCTATGATTTCAGCTCTGTATCCCAAATGAGTTTTCTAAGCTGCAGGCTGGAGGGGAGGGGGTCAAAAGTGCCTATATGTATAAATAGCGTACAGCAACTCTTTAACTTGGCTTGCTCACGCTGTGCGATATGATAAATTAAATTGTCTCAACGCCTGCAATTTATGCAACCGAACTAACATCTTAGAGAAAAATAATAGAATATTAAAGGCTCTCTTGTACAGTGCTGCCCTCCTTTCCTTAGAGGTTAGATTTTGAATGATATTTTGATTAAACACTATTGATAAATAAATATACGTCGCTACTTCAGGAGCGTATTCTATTTAATGAATGAGACTAAAAGCTTATATTAACAAATCTCTTTTCTTACTTCCTCTGTACTTCTATTTGTGTTTTTACTTTACCATACAGAGTATGGTCAAGTATTGTAATCGATAATGATAAAAGTGTTGTATTTTTTTATTCATTTTTACGAAATAGTATCTCAAAAACGGATGGAACTATTTTGAATTTAAAAAATGATCAAAACCATATCGTTTTGGTATACAAATACAAATATAAAGTGTGAACATTCAAATTTATATTTTACGAGATATTAATTATTTTGTCAAAATGTTTATTGGTTTAGCTAATTAGTACTTTAGTTAGTATTTTGCAAATTTTGTCTACACTCTAGAAGGGAAAATCGTCAAAAAAAGTACTAAAGTTAATCCACTTTTTAGGTTAAATAAATGCTTTGTTGCCAGCTTGTTTTTAGTGTAAATTTTTCATTATTTATTCATTTTTATCTCAGAAACTGTGTTGTAACTATGAATTAAAATTTTCTTAAAAAATGTATTAGTTTAATGTTGGTTTAGTTTTTTTATAAAAATGGTAAGAAGAGTTTCTTAATTAGAATTAAATATGTATGTAAACTTTCCGAAATCCCGCAATCTATAAGAGTCTGAAAAACTCTATCTTTGGAATTTAATATCTCCGGAACTATATTGTTTATAAATTTCGTTTTGCAGCCAATTGATGCATAATTATTTAAATAATAATCTATCTAAATTTCAAAAAAACCCATGTGATGAAACAACTACCTTAAACATTGTTTTGAGAAAAGAGATTCTGTAATTTTTGAAATATTCCAATTTTACTATTTTGAGATATTTCAATGTTACCTACTATTTTGAAATTAATTTAAATTTATAGTTTTGTAATATTTTTTTTTTAGAATCAGAATAAAATGGACAACATCATTGATAGTGCAACCCGTGCAGCTTACTATGAAGAAGATATTATGAATGACATTTTAAATACGAATCAGCATTCTCTTCTAAATCAGGCTTTGAAATATGACTCTAAAGAATGTGCCCGAATGCTTATATGCAGAGCTGCTTCACTAGGCTCGTATGCATCCTTATTTGAGATTTATCTTTTACAGGTTGTTCAGTAAGTTGATCCTTTTATTATTTTTATTAAATTAAGCAATATCGCTTTCAGATAAAGATCAATTAATACTATGTTTTTTATCTATTACATCATTATCGCATACTTTTACTGAAACCCTGATGAAGTTCCGCTTTCGAAAACAAATCTGACAAGGAAAAGAAGCTGTTATATAAGTCTAGTATTTTCTTTTTTTTTTTTTTTTTTTTTTTAATTATAAACTTTTTTATCCTGGATACTTTTTACTAATCTTACTTAATTTTTTTCTTCTTCCTCTTCTTAATCTTCTCAATAGGCCTACGCCTATTTCTCCAAATAAACAGCAGCTCGAGGGGACTTGAGGTTCGAAAGTTCATGCAACTTTGATTGATTCATACAAAATATTTATCTAGAACTATTAAAAGCCGAGCCCGCGAGTAAAAGTTAACCGTAGACTGGTTCATTTTAATTTTTAAGAGAGATATAATAATAAATATTATATTCGAGCTCTGTATATAATATAATATTAGAATAAATTAAAATTTCTTTAAAAGTAAAACTTTATTTTCTTAAAAAAATCCAAAAATGAGAGGTAATGGGAGACCCTTTGTATCACTTCACAATTTTTGGAGTGAATTATTGGATAAAAAATACTTGGTAGGTTTCACAATAAGATATAAAAATAAAACGAATTTATTTTTGGAGAGACTTTAATCTAGATATATATATTTCGGGTGGCTAACCCATCTTCAGGAGCAACAGAAAGTAGCTGTGAAACCTACCAAGTATTTTTTATCCAATAATTTCAAAAATGTTTCACCAAATACCAACACCAAATTCCTTAAAAACTATTTTTGGAGTGGTTCATAAATTTAATTTTTAGGAGAGATATAAAAATAAATATTATATTCGTGCTCTGTATATAATATAATACCTATTAGAATAAATTAAAATTTCTTTAAAAGTAAAACTTTATTTTCTTAAAAAAATCCAAAAATGAGCGGTCAGGGGAGGGACCCTTTGTATCACTTCACCATTTTTGGGGTGGTTCATAAATTTAATTTTTAGGAGAGATATAAAAATAAATATTATAATCGTGCTCTGTATATAATATAATACCTATTAGAATAAATTAAAATTTCTTTAAAAGTAAAACTTTAGTTTTCTTAAAAAAATCCGAAAATGACAGTTAAGGGGGACCCTTTGTATCACTTCAAATTTTTTAAACTTTCAACTCGCACAGGGTATACGCTATTTGCTCAGACCAAACCATGGGTAGGTATATGCCGAATTCCGCCGTATACCCTTCACTACAACCCTGACTATAGGTACCCCTTATAGTTTTATAACATTTCCTGTATATTAATTTTTTAACATTATTATCTTTCAAGTTTTAACATACAACATAAGCAGCATTGCATATTAATACTCAATTCTTCAGTAGTATTGTTAAAGAAGACATAATATTAATAAATGTTTTTTTTTTTGTTTTTGTTTTTTTAGACAAAATCTTAATCAATTTAAAAAAGAAGTACCAAAGGACAAAGGAAGTTTGGAATTTTCAAAAGCGATTCAAAACGCTTATCTATTCAATGATCCCAATATGTGCTCTTCTATATATAATAGATGTCCTTATAGTCCTAGACAAATATGGAGTTTTCTAAGCATATAAATAGTAAAACAAATTATCCTAATAAAATGAATAATAACTTGAATATTCTAGTGATTAATGTGCAAAAAATGACTATTTTATGTGCATGTCTTGCCCAAAATGAGATTTTAATCATAATTGACTCTACCGTGTGTAATGGGTAGCACGAGCACTATAATCTATAAAGCTCCATTCACGATTCAACATTTTTTTCTAATTTGTATCATTTTCACGGTTTTTATATACTTATAGATACAAGTGAATTACATATAATCAAACATAATAACTAATAAAAAACGGCATTTGTAAATTATTGTTTTGTAAAATTAAACGAACATGGTAAAAACGGTACGGTTTTAACTGGATGGACAAAACCATAGAGTGTAGAATAGTTCTATTTCTATATTAATATAATAATATTTTGTCGTTGTTTCACTCGAAAAAATTAACGATTCATAATCAAAAGAAAAAAATCAATGTTAACATTAATTTTTAATTTCAATAATTATTATGGTCTAAATTATTATTAAATCTCTATAATGTTTAATGAAAAAGCAAGAAGCTTATTCTAAGATTGTTAAACCAAAGCTTTTTAATAACAATAATAAACTAGAGGCGTGTAAAAGATCTTCACCATAATAGTATTTATAATGTTGTTTTTAAAATATTTAAAATTACTTTTGAAATCCTATTTCGGATATATGTTCAATTGAAAATTTATTTAAACAAACAAAATAGTGGGTTTTCGGCTAATAAACAACGTCTTATTCGTTTATTTCCAAGATTTTGATACTTCATTAAATGATTAGATCATCTTATCAGCCATAGCTGGGTCAAAATTAAGATGATGATCTAATAAAAGATCGATAACTTAGAAATATGCAATTATGATGTTGTTTATAGACGGAAAACCTGATTTATCCCCAGGAATTCAAATTTTTCTTTCGATTTACAAGTTTCAACTATTATTCTTAATAAAGGTTTCTGATAAAAATGAAGATAAATATAGGTACTGACAAAAATCAAGATAGGAATTAATAATTACATGTAATGGAATAGTTAATTCACCTCTCCATACATCTAGGGGCAGAAAGTTAATGGTGAAACAATTTCTATTCTCCCATATGAACAAAACATTTACTTCTCTCCCGGATTAACTATTGATAGCGCCTCTGATTTTCGCAAATAATCTATTTAATTAATCAAGTACGTTTGCAGGTATTTGGACAGGAAGGTGTAAATCAAAAAATTCTCATTGATTTATGCGATGTTTCGCCAACTTTAATTTGGCTTCATCAGGCATGATGAGACTTGTTGATTTCTTTAAAACTCGGGTTTTTTTGTATTTTTTAGACGCCTGATAAAGCAAAAACAAAGTTGGTGAAACGTCGCATAAATCAATGACAATTTTTTGATTTACACCTTCCTGTCCAAATACCTGCAAACGTACTTGATTAATTAAATAATATGGATGCTATGGATTTTAATAATCTATTTAATTTTGTTTGTGTTTTTTATTTTTATGATACCTATTTTTTATGCTCTCTAAAGTCTGCATTTTTATGATAGTTTTATATTAATAATTTATTAATTTATTCTTTTTTTAAATATATTTTTATACATGTATCATTTGTGTAATAAATTAATGACAAATATTTTTTTTAATTTCTTACATTTTAGAAATAAAATTTGTTTGTAAATATCTTTTATTAAATATAAAATAAAATAAAATATGAAAATAAGGCTTTTAGTGTAATCTTAAAAAGATTTAAAATAGTTATAAACAAATAAGAGCGTATGGTAGATCCTGCACCATAAGTACCCTTCAACTTATTCCCTAATTCCTAAATATTCCGCCTCTTTCTAAAATGCCAGAGTCAATCATGACTTAAAATTGTTGCAAAATAAAATTTTAAAAAAATAAAAAAAAAAATACTTATTAAAATATCTTCATTGGATTCTGAAATTTAAATTTTTGTAAAAGTAAGAGGGAAAGTGGAGGCAGACTCGTATACTGAAGGTTTCGTACCTAAAATATATTTTATAAATGATGATGTTTAACAGATTCTTATTTAAAAATAACTTAAGGTAGTTCTTTCACAAATGCAAAAATTCAAGAAGTCTTCGAAACTTGGAATATAAGTCATTAAAAGCATAATAAACACACTGTTAAAATTTGAAGAAGATTTACCACAGCAAACATGAAATAATTGCAATTAAAATTGAAATTTTTTACATATGGTAGATTGGGAAAGGGTGGGAAAATTATCATTATATTATTTTTTTTCATTGAAGGACTTTCACCATCTTGATGAAAAACTAATATTTGTTAGAATAATATATTCGGAGTAACTTAAAAAAAATTGAAATTATTTACCTCGTAGTTTTAATAAAAAATAAAAACATATTTGGGCGATTATTTTTATTGGAGGGGATATAAGATCAATCGCTTGGAAACGATCCATTCATAAAAAGGATTTAATAGTGTGAAAAGTGCAGTCACGTTAAAAAAACATAACCTAAAATTTTAGCACCGTTCATATGTATAGAGTAGTTACGAGGCTAAAACTTTTTGTATGGATTGTCGCGAAAGAACTAACTTAAGAAGTTGAAGTTGAAGAAACTTATGCCACCAGAAGTGCAGCATACCATCGTTTAATAAATATAAAATTAAAAGTGGGCTGCTAGTTTGCAAACGCCAGGAAATAAAGCAATCGTGTCCGCCTCGAAAGCTCGCAGATAAACCACCTGTTTGTGGAGAGAGATCCTTTCTAGTCAGCCGTATTAAATCCACTTTTTTTAAGTTAAGCAATTATGTTATCTTAAGTTTAAGATCTGTTTTTATTTATCGTTGATAATGAGTGAATGAGTAAATTTGTGGAATTTTTAATAATTATAAATTTAGCCATTTTTAAACACCTACAGGTACAAAAATCACCTAAAAACGACCATTTCGGAGCTCACGCCGTCATTTTAAATTGAAATAAAACGAAGAAAAAAACTTATTTGGATCAGATAAGGGGCACCAAATGCAAAAATAAACTGAATGAAATTTATAAATAAAAAATATTAATTCAAATCTAATAGGTATTGTCTCACTAACACAGCAATTGGAGCTCTGGTTTTCGTTGATATAGCCAAATTAATGGATAAATTTTGAATACTATACATTTTTAGTTTGAGATAATACTTTAATCAATTTATATTATATATGTATATATAATATTTCTAAAAGAAATGATTATACATTATGATTATTGAAAAAGCTTAAGAAGCAATGTCTCCACAATGACAATCATCATGGTCATCACGTTGTTCAGGTTCAGAATTTTCAGGTGACTTTGTGGGTGTTGATTTTTTTGGTATTTTCACATCCTCTTCTTCTACATAGTCTCCGCTTTCACTCGAACGGCAAATGGAAGATTTTGAGCGAGTAGAATTATCTCTTGAAATTCCTTGATTAGCCCATTTTTCTTCACGAACACTGCAAGTACTTCGAGAGCTCGGAGTCAAACATACTGAAGGAGTTTTAGGATGCTCTGGGAAAGGGGATTTCCAACGAAATATGGAACCATCAATAGAAACACTAATAATATATTTTGCATCAGGAGAAAATATTACTTGGGAAATTACTGCTGCATGTCCAAGACCTACATGGGTAGTGATTCCTAAAAATGAAATTAAGCTATTATTGATAGATGTAATTATATTATATTATATTATTTTAGAATATAATATATATCTTGAAGTTATTTACTTCATTATATATATACTTTTATACAGTGAGTCAATTTGAAAAGTTCCCAACCCTAGTGTCGTGAAACTGGCAAATTATTTCAAAAATCGCTGAGACACGTCAAATTTGTATTTGAATTTTACCGTATAAATTAGACCGCCTCCTTCACCACCTGCATGAAGGGAAAAATTGATTTTTTAAAAAAAGTTTGCCTTTGTAGTGGTTATAATAATAATAAACGACGAAAAAGACCATTTTAACCTATTTTCGAGTCCCATTAAAAATTAAACGGCAATATTTGAAATCAAAATATTTTGTCGACGTAATAGAAAACAGCTTCCTCTTTGATTTTCAAATTACCACTTGTTTTTAGCTCAATTAGAACTCGAATTATAACTAAATAACTAAGACCTTATGTTTTTATCTATGTTTATTATCCTTTTAATCACGTAGTTTTAGTTTTTTAGTTATAACTCGAGTTCTAATTGAGCTAAAAACAAGAAGTAATTTGAAAATCAAAGAGGAATCTCTATTCTATTACATCAACAAAATATTTTGATTTCAAATATTGCTGTTTAATATCTAATGGGACTCGAAAATAGGTCAAAATGACCTTTTCGTCGTTTATTATTATTATAACCACTACAAAAGCAAACTTTATATGGAATATAGGTATTTTTCCTTTATTTTGATGCACACTGTATAGGAAAAACATGAAATAAATCTTAGGACAAGGAAAAAAAATTTGTCGGCCTGTGTAATCAATGGATATATTTTATTTCTGCTCGCCACTAGTGCACTCGTGGAAAGGATTTTTTCACTAATGAATAAATTATTGACCAGCAAAAAAACACTGCCAAGAATATTAAAATAAGCTCCAAATATGTATACTTAAGCATATTCGTTATTTAGAAAAATATATGACCATATAATTTTTTATTTTCACGAGTTCATTCTTGTTATTTTTATTAATAAATAAAAATTATGAAGAATTGTGACTTTTCTTGAATATGGTACACCAAGTGGTACACAAACTATGCCTAAAAAATAGTGCCTAAAAAATAGTAGAAGTCCCGTTTTAAAAAATAAAATTAATGCTCACGTTAGTCATAAATAACCCAATATACATATTTTATCCATTTATATTAATAACAAACTATTTTTGATAATTACCTTCTTGGTAAAGCCAGAATTTGATTATCATATCATTTCCTCCAGTAACAAAATAATCTCCTCTTGGTGATAAATTCAATGAATTTATAGCAGATGCTGTACTGGCTTCCACTTCTCTAATTAATGACCCATCAATTACCTCCCAATAAGATACTTTTCGATCAGTACCTGTAGAAAGTACTTGCACACCCGAAGGATGATACCGAACACAAAGAACTTGGCTGTTTGAAAACATTATTTGATTACGATTACATTCTCCTAAAACAAAAAATTTCTTTATATATTTTTTCATTTTCGCATTATATTTTTCAAAATAATTTTATCAATATAAAAATATTTTTATATAAGGGATCGGGTTTGAATTCTGGCTCGTTATCACTTTTTTCATTCCTAATTCACAAAGAATATACAATTGGTAGAAATAATTGCGTATAAAATACACGAGGTATTTATAAATATAACATAACCATAAGTGTAATACCTACTAATTGATAATTGGACTCACTATTTTTTACGTTCACTTATATAGAATTAGTGAGAGTGGAATGACCTCTTAGTAAATTCACATTTTGAAAATTTTAATTTCAATAATATCAATTTTATAAAACCAAATGGAAAAAATAAGATAGCAATAGCAGGTGCGAGTTTTTACCAAAATAGTGTGTTTTGTTATCTCTAGAATACAAATTGCTATAGGTCTGTCTTAATGTAGATGTGATAATTCTGTGAAACAAAATTTAAAACTTAAGTTAGGTTCCAGTTCGAGATATCGCAACTTCTGGTTCAAAAGACCAAAGTTCGTTTGTTCCTCTTTATTTAAGTGTTTTTAAGTTTTTCAAATTTGTCTAAAAAATGGATCAAAAGATTTGATAATTTTACAAGTAATATAATCTTGGTGGTTTTTAAATTTTATATAATTCTTGTTATTAAGTTTTGTATAATTTTTCTCTATGTTTATTAACATTGGGTATAATCTCTTCAAATGAGAAATCATTCTATTATATAACTATAATATCGAAATTTATCAATTTTCTATCAAGCGTAGTCTAAAGGACATTTAATTAATTTCAGAAAATATCTCTGTTTTAAAATTACATATTATTTATCATTTTATCTTATTTTAATATTATTCTTCAGTTCATAATCTTACACTATGTCCCAAATAATGCAAGAGCCGTCAGTACTTGAGCTGGCTGCTTCTGTATCAGATAATAACTGTAGAGAAGTTACTGGATTTCGATGCTCGTTTAGAGTACCGATCAATTTTTGATATGTCGGTGTTATCTCCCATATTCGAACCTTAAATTAAAATATCATAATAATATTTTATAAATTAAAATTGAAAATTGTCGAAATAAATGATTTTCTCATGTTATCAATTAAATAAAAAAAATAAAATTTATTTATTTTGTAAATTAATTTCTTACCTGGCCTTCCATTCCTCCCGACACTAATTGAGTCCCAGAAGAATTTATTGTTACTGCAGAAACTCCTTTATTATGGGCATTGGGGATAGCATATATTAACCGACCGCTCTCAGGAGTAAATGCTCGAATAAAACCATCATTCCAGCCTTAAAATTCAAAAATTAAATCAGAAATTGAAAGTGTTTCTAAAAATATACTTTTTTTTTACAATGATAATGATATCAAGAAGAAGTTGCACCAAGAAGGTACAACCTCTGTAGTCCGCGGTGGACCCTTGTATCGTGAAGATAAGAAGAGATTTAGGGATTGGGTAGGAGTCGAAGGTATCTGTGGATGCAGGTCTTGAAAGATAGAAGGTTATAATTTGCTGGAAAGACGGTCGGGGGAAGAGAGTTCCAGTCTCTAGATGTCATAGGGATAAATGAGTTGGCGAATGCGTTTGTTCGATTAGTTTCCAGTTTAAGCGCGTAGGGGTGTTGAATCTTAGAAAATCGTGTATTTCGCGAAAATGAAGCCCTTGGTGGGATTACCGATATTATTTCGTCAGAACAAAAGCCATGGTAATATCTATAAAAAAGGGAAAGGGTAGAGACAGATCTATGATGGGCTAGGGAGTCGAGAGTGTCAGTTAATGCGGGATCGCCTATAAGTCCTATAGCCCGCCTCTGAATTGCATCTAAGAGAATGCTTGGAGGCCCCTCTTTTTTTTTTTTTTTTTTTAATGCAATCGAATGCAAGAAGGGGTGCACCAGTAAAGGTGTAGCCCCTATGGATCTCGAAAGACCCTTGCATTACCGAAGAGAAGGGAAAGTTGATTAAGTGAGAGGGTGTAGACGTAGGTGTCTATGCACCCTGGTTTTGAAGGTTTGAAGATCATAGGTGCTGGGAAAGGTAGAGGCTGGGAGAGAGTTCCAGTTCCTTGAAGTCATGGGGATATATGTATTCGCGAATGAAGTGGTCCGGCACTTTTCCAATTTGACCGCAAAAGAGTGTTGGGAGTCGGCAAAACGTGTGCTGCGTGCAAAGTATGCTTTGGGGGGAATTATTGATTTTATCTCATCAGAGCACCTGCCGTGATAGTATCTATAGAAAAGGGAAAGGGCAGAGACATCTCTTCGATGAGCCAGCGAGTCGAGGGGGTCGGTGAGGGTAGAATCGTCAATTAGCCTGACGGCTCGTTTCTGAATTGCATCAAGGGTAGCAAGAGAATATTTTGAGGCTCCTCTCCACAGATGAGAGCCGTATTCGAGACAGGGGCGGATTTGGGCCTTGTAGATGGTGAGAAGTTGTGGGGGTTTGTAAAATCGCTTGGACCTGAATAAGAAGCCAATCTTCCTTGCTGCAGATTTCGCCACAGAGGAGATGTGTTCATTCCAAGACAGGTCAGATGCGACAGAGACGCCCAACATGGATAGGCTGTCACACATTTTCAGGGTATTCGAATCGAAGTGAATATTAGGGAAATCTCTATTTTCGCGCCTAGAAATTAGACAACATTGAGTCTTATTTGAATTAAAGTTAACTAAATTTTGAGAGCCCCATTTATTCAGTTTGTCTAGGTCGAGAGTAATTGAGGAGGCAATATTGATTCGATTATTCGGGAGAGAGGGTTTGCCGTGTAGAGTGCTATCGTCGGCGTAACAATGAGTGGGGTTTGCCGTTTGATCAATAAGGTCGTTTATATAAATAAGGAAGAGTGTGGAGGAGATTATAGAGCCTTGGGGAACTCTCCACAGTGAGAGCAATATTCAAGACAGGGGCGAATTTGAGCCTTGTATAATATAAGGAGTTGAATGGGGGTGAAAAAGCGTTTGGTTCGGAAAAGAAAGCCAAGCTTACATGCTGCAGCTTTTGCTACTGAGATAGTATGGTCATTCCAAGAAAGGTCAGAACCTAAGGTGACACCTAACATTGATATTTTATCACGGAATTCCAATGAGGTCGAATCAAAGGATATGTCAGGAAGGTTCCTATCTACGCGCCTAGAAATAAGGCAGCACTGCGTTTTGCCAGCATTAAAGTTTTCCAAGTTGTGAGATCTCCATTTTTTAAGCCTGCTTAGATCTAAATTTATCGAGGAAGCTATGTTTGCGCGATTGTTTAGTAAGGATTGAGCATTATGGAGGGTGCTATCGTCAGCGTAAAGATGTATAGGATTGGAGGGTAAGTTTAAAAGGTCATTAATATAAATAATAAAGAGTGTAGGATAAATATTTATAATTAAATAAACCCCCGCCCCCTCCCCCAAAAAAATCCATTGCACATAATAGGCAACCTGCTTAGCCCATCAACTGTAATCTATTCGTAATCAAATTGGAACAAACTCAAACCAACTGATTCGTCAATACATTTATCCTCATTCACCGCAACTTCTAAATATTCTCTTTTTTCGGGAATGTAATGGACAGATGGTAGAATACCTTTTCTTACCATTAAGAAATATGTTATAATAATCAGATGATTGGCTGAACTTACCACTAACAATCGACTTTCCATCTCTTGCAAAAACTAAAGACGTACATGTGAAATTAGGAATAACAATTCTCAATAATTCCGTACTTGTGTCAGTTTTCCAAATACGGATATCCTCTTTGCTAGCGGTTGCGAATACATCTGAATAATTACTAAAAATATAGCAAAAAAAAGTATGTTAATTTAAATTCCAAAATTATTATTATATTATATGGTAATAATAATATAAAGTATAAATTGTTTTCTATTAAAGTCCTCTAATCTTACCTGCTTCATCAATTTATTTTTGTATTTTAGGTAAAAAATGGTAGTTGGGAAAGAAAAAGAGGAAGACTCAGATTGAATATTTCCTCCAGGTAATGAAATATATGGGATATGCAACTTTTAGAGAAGGTGGGTGGGTGCGTCAAACCAATCTTATCACTCAATAATGATTATGAGGATTATTACTTGGAACAAAATTGATAAACATAATTCTTACTATGGAAATGCAACATCATAAATCGAATTCTTATGACAAGTTATTATTAATGTAACTTATGAAAACTTTCCACGCTGATAGAATAGATTTCACAAGAATCAGTGCCAACTAATATATCTTCATCCAAAAGATTAAAAGAAGTTATTTTCGAGTCTAGTTTAGCTGATCGAAGCTGAAATAAATAATAAATATATTTAGTTAAATATATTATTTCTTCAACTATTATAAAATGTTAATAATTATTATTTATATTACTATAATATTATGTCCAATAACATATAAAAGCTTACCGGATGAAGATAAAGGTAGAGTCGGATGTTTTAGACGACCTGTTTTAAGGGTATTTACTTGCTTTTCTATTACTACCTCAACTAATCCATCTCCTCCACCTAGGATAATATATTCTTTCTGATTCTGTAGGCATTAATTCAATAGCAGTGATTCCTGTAAAAGTTATTGAAATAGTATGAATAATAACTAATTAAATGTCAATAATTTGACTCTTAATCTACCAGATGAGTAGCGTTCTACAGGATCTG
>JALMQS010000068.1:5266557-5475643 GCA_024734495.1 Forficula auricularia
CTAATAGGCTTCCTAGACTTAGGACTTCCTTTGTGGCCTCTGTCATTCCCATATATTCCGCTTCTGTGGAGGAAAGAGCAACCGTTCTCTGCTTTCTGGATTCCCAAGATATAGGACTCCCACTTAAGGTGAATATATAGCCGGTGTAGGAGCGCCTATCCACCGGGCAGTTGCCCCAGTCGGCGTCGACGTAGCCCTCCACACAACTGGAATTCTTCTTGAAGCTCAGTCCGACGTCCATTGAGCCCTTCAGGTAGCGTAGAACGCGCTTAGCTGCAACCCAGTGTTCCTTCCCGTGACAGCTATTAAATTGGCTGAGACTGCTTACTGCGTAGCTGATGTCGGGTCTGGTTGATACTGCCAGGTAGGTAAGGCTTCCAATGAGTTCCCGATAAGGTATCTTCTCATCTTGCTCTTCTTTCCCTTCTTCTGGCTTCATTAGTTTTTGACTTGCGGGAATCGGAGTGCTGACGGGTTTCGCATCGGTCATCCCAAACCTCTTTAAAATGTCGTTGATGTAACCTCTCTGACTCATAGTTATTCGGTTTTCAACTCTCTTGAATTCGATTCCCAGAAAATATTTCGCCTCTCCTAGTTCTTTCATTTCGAATTCTTTCGACAGTTTCTTGCTGAGGTCTTTGACGATATGATGATCCCTGGCCGCGATGAGAACGTCGTCGACATAAACTCCGATTAACATCGCATCTTCCCCTCTTCCAATATAATATAGACAAGGGTCTCCATTCGAGGGTGTGGCTCCGTTTTTTCTTAATACTTCGTCGAACTTGTCGTACCAGCGTCTTCCTGCTTGACGAAGGCCGTAGAGTGCCTTAGATAGTCGACAAACTCTATCACCTTTGCTCAATTCTTCCAACATTCCCTTCGACTGTTTTCCAACCGCGTTAGGTTCTTCAGCGATGACTTGTAGAGCCTCAGTCAGCAGCTTAGGGGGTTTCATAAATATTTCTTCTTCCAGCTCGCCATTGAGATAAGCAGTGCCCACGTCGAATTGAAAGAGCTTCATGTCGCGTCGAGCGGCTAGCGCTGCCATCAATCGTATGGAGCTGTGTCGTATCACTGGGGAGAATGTTTCCTTGTAGTGGACTCCTGGCTTCTGAGAAAAACCTTGAGCTACGAGTCGAGCTTTTCTTCTGTCCAAAGTTCCGTTCGGTTTATATTTGTTCCTTAGAACGATTCGACTCCCTATAACGTCGCAGTTTTCGGGTTTCTTCACAACTTGCCATGTTTTATTTTTAATAATTGATTTTACTTCGCTGACGATTGCATCCATCCACTCGCCTGAGTCATCACTAGACATCGCCTGGCTCATGGGTGTTTCAGATAAGCCTACGTATTCAGCTTCTTCTGAATTTTCGTCTGAATTGATCATGTTGAATTCTCTTCTCGGTCGCCCTCTGGCACCTGTCTTTATAATCTTTGGCCTCCCTGGACCTCTGCGCACCGTGCCTTCGACATCTTCTTCCTCTTCGTTTCTTTCCGACAGAGCGGTTGGTTGACTAGGGGGGTCTTCATATCCCACTCAACGCAGTGGCAGGTCGCCTATTCGATCAGCAGTAGTTTTTACGTTTCCTTCTGAGTCGATGACGTATGCGGTGTTCCTTTTGAATATGACTTCGTAGCCCTTTCCTGTAATCTTGCTGACAGATAGTAAATTGGATCTTAAATCGGGTGCGTGCAGAACATCATTTAAACTAATACATCTTGGTTCATTAAATACTTCCGTTTTAAGCAGAACTTTCCCTTTCGCCGTTATTTCAGTTGAGCTGCTATTTGCCAGACTCAACTTGGTTACTGGGGATTCTTGAAGTTCTGTAAAATCGTTCAGGTCTTTTGAAAAATGAGAAGATGCTCCGCTATCCAAACACCAGCTTCGCTTGCTATTTCCATTTATTCTATAGCTCTTTTCATTAATGTAGAAGCTATCAGTACTTCCGGTATGTTGTTGACCTTCTTCGGAAACTTTCCCGGAAGTGCAATCCAATGCTTTATGCCCTATTTTTCTGCATCTATGGCAACGGTACCTAAATTCAGGTTTACCTTCTTGATATTTTCGAATTTGGTTTGAATTCATTTCCTTCTTGTATGGTTCTTTGTTCTTGGGACGCCATTTTCTAAAATTTTTTTCAATATACATCGCATTTTGGTTTGTATTATTCAACTCGTTTTTTCTAGCATCGCTTTCTTCAGTTATTTTTATGCGAAGTGATTCGGGGTCAGGCAGTTGGTCCCTAGATTCAATTGCGCATCTAAAATTCTCGAAGTTGGCTGGCAGGCTATAGAGTAACAAAATGGCGATCAGATCTGGATTAATGTTCACCTCCATATCTTTTAATTTATCTACTGCATCGAAAAATTTTGATAAATGATCTCTGACGTCATCACCGTGTTCCATTTTTTCCAATATTAACTGCTTCAATAGAGTGGCTTTCCTTGCAGGTCCCTTGGATTGATAAATGTTTTCAAGTTTGATCCATATTTCTCGAGATGTGATGCAGCCCTTTATTTGCTTTATTTCATTTGGACTTATAGATAAAATGATATCTGACCTTGCTTTCATGTCGTTGTTTTTCCATTTTCTTAGCTTGGCAGTTTCTTCATTTTCATCTGGCCTTTCCATCTCTCCTGAGACATATTGCCATGCATCGTTCTTTATCAGTAAAGCTTCCATCTGTATTTTCCATGTGTCGTAATTCTCTTTGTTCAGTGTTTCGATCTTGTTGAAAGAATTCATCTTTTCCTTTTTTATTTATATTAATATTCTAAATAAAAATTAGATTAATCAACTTCACCACTTGAGATAATTTCTTGCGACAGAGCAGCCTGTTGAAATTTTTTTTTCTTTCTTCACTTATACACAAAGGTTATAAAATAAATTATTAATTCCCTTCGGGGTTCCTGGGCCTCATAACCTGATAGCGAGTAAAACGTAGCGGAATTGGTATAAGTGAATAAAACACACGTTTAGGAGATGTAATGTAATTTAATATAGTTGATAAAGAGTTAAGGAGTATGTTACAAATGGTGAATGTATATGTCAGAACAAAAGAAGTCATGGAAGTAGGTAAAGAGATACTACAAACAGACAGACTGGCTCTTCTGAATCCCTCCGCCATCTCGCGGCTTGTCACATAAGTTCCAACATTTTGTTTATTAATTAATGTTTTTATTGAATTTAACTAAATTAGATCCTGAAGACTCCCTAAATAATTTAAGTGGTCTATTTCTTAAATTCAGGTAACTACCAGAGAGAGGGGGCCAACCGACCTTCAGGCTTGTTTGACCCTTCCCCCCTTTACTATACGATCATATAAGGGCCCTAAATTTACAAATGGTGCCGTGACCAGGATTCGTTGCAATAAGACGAATCACAGAAGAATCGGGGTTAAACAGTTTTCGGGATGAGGAGAAAATTTGGTTGAATTTTTTAATATTTTATTTTCTTTTATTCAGGTTTAATAGAATTTTTTTTTGTGTCTTGAGTTGTTGCTTGTCATTTGTATTTTTTAATAATTACGTTACTAGAGTTAAATTTTCTTTGGGGTCTTGGATAAAATGTTTTTTGTTGAAGGAATAAAGTAATGTTCGGAGAACGGAAGTGAAATCGACCTGATGACAGAGGGGTTTCGCGACGCAGAGGGGGAAAGGGAGGACAGAGACACGCGCTAGAAAGAATCGCGGCAAGTCTCGTAGCCGAGGGGTCGGCCTCTGCGGAGGGGAACTGAGGGGCTCCATGCGCAGGGAATCGCGAGATAAATGAGGAGGAAATTCGCAATTTAATTTTTTTGTGCTCTCAACGAAATTAGAGTTTTGTTCCCTTTCGCCCGTAGCACCTGGAACAGGTCGATTTTGTTAAATTTTTCTTATAGAGACATTTTAATTTTATTCCCCAGGTCATAAATCTAATTGTTTTCTTGATCGTCTTGGTATAATCAGAGAATTGCTGACATAGCTACTAGACACACAGGCGCCGGCTGGTTTTTAGCGAGAGAAATATCGCTCCGGCCAAGAGAGTGCAAGTGAGATAGAGAGAGAGGCCACGCTCGCACGGGGAAGTGTGGGTGGGCCGGCGTCAGGGCAATGTGTGTGTGCTCAGCTGGCAGTTGACGGCGTTTGAATTACCAAATGATCAAATTAACAGTAATTTATGATTGAAGTATGAGCAAATGAAATTTTTAGGAAAATTTATAATAAGGGGTTAGAAAACAATATGAATCACAAATACTGATATTTAATTGGGTGGATAGGACCTTAATTAGTACATTTTACTTATTTGACAGAGTATCGAAAATCCTGAGTCATTTTTTTTTGAAGGAGGCTTCGAGCCATTTTCGAGCAAATTTTTGAACCATTTTGAGGGAAGAATTTTTTGAGCTATCTTTTGAGGAAAATTCTGAGACAGTTTTTGAGGGAAGAATTTCGAGTTATTTTTTTTGGGAAAAATCCCGAGACTGTTTCCAATGGACTGAGAGGGAAATAATTAAGTGATAGTTACGAGGGGTTTTGGGGGCAGCACGGGCTGGTCAAATTATTTGGAGAGATTTTGAGGTCGCATCTATCCCTTAAACGAATGGAAAATTAATTTGAAGAGTTCTGAAAAGCTCGAGTGTAAAATGCGCACAAATTCAATGAATAGTCATGATGTTTCTGATAGTTCATTTTCGTTCAATTTCGTTTACTTTTATAAATGAAATTTTACTATTTGTACGTATACAATAGTGTACAATTAATTTTCCATTCCGGTGTCTATTATAATACTGCCGAATCGGGGGTAGAATAAACAGGGACATAAATTTTGTTTCGGGGACTGGAGCCGAAGGTCGGGGCAAATGGTCACTTTAATAACCATGTAGAGGGATCTTGTGACAGTTCATTGAACGATTAGAGGATTAATTTTGAAGAGTCATAAAAGGCTCGATTGTAAAACGCGGACAAATTCAATGAGAATCATTGACGTTCTTGTAAATCATTTGTGAAATTTCGTTTATTTTTTATAAATAGAATTTTACTATTTGTACGTGGGTAACGGTGTCAAAGTGATTTTTTTCTCTTCGAATGAAGATGGTCGGGTTACGCGGCGGAACTCCTGATTCTTTTGAATGATGAGCGATTTCATAAGTAAGAATTCTAGATTTTAAGTGTCTTAACATTTTTTTTAATTATATAGTAACTATAAAGTTATATGACTGGTGCACTGTTCAAATGTATATTTTCCACTATTTCCGCTCCCCTCTAAACAAGTCAAGCGCTCGGCCCGGGTGGGGGCTGGCTGGCGGTCACCCTGAATCGACAACTCTACGTGCCATTAAACAACTGGTACAGGACCCAACTGGTTTTTCGGCCTGACCGATGCCGGAACGTCGATGTCCAATACCGGGGTCATGACGACGGGGCCCAGCACCGAGGGGCCGCTCTAAGTCGGGCGGTGCCACGAGCCGAAGAAGGCTGCCAGCTGAGATCAGATTTCACACTGATCCTTCCCCGTGGTTCTACCACTAGCAGGCGCCAATTCGAGGCTCAAACGGTCCTCGTTCCCCCCAAGGTCGACTGGTCCGAATACACCAGCGTCCTAGGGACCCACGCAATTTAAGGGATGCGGTAGACGGCCTCGAGGTACTCCGAGCCGAAGGAGGATGGAAGTACCCATCGAGCGACTACGCAAGGGAGCGGTCGCCTGTCCTGCAGGGAGCGCCTGCAGCACTTACATTTCCGGACGGAGGAGGTACCCAGCTACTGGTCCTGGGGGGAACTGCCACCGCTCTTGGGTGGTGGCGACACTGCGTGGCACCCCGGCCGACTCAGGAGCACCCCGAACTCCAGCTGGAAGACGACCACGAGGAAACCCCGGAAGTAGGGTCGCAGCCAGGATGAAATGTTCCCCCACCCGGCACCCGAGGAAATATACACCAGAGAAAAGTTGATTCCCTACGGGGAAGTCAACTTTTAGAAAACGGAGGGTAGTGTAAATGTGGGGCAGTGCGCCGGCCCTTTGATATATTGAATATTAGCCGGTTATTTTCCATTGTCAGTCAGGGACTAATTTGTTTGAATAGATTATATATATAAAACCCGCTGACAGCGGGAAATAACCGGCCAGCCAGCAAGGCGATAGGAGAGGGGTTCGAAGAGACGGGCGAGGTAAGAGCGAAGCGTTGGGAAGCGGGCCGACGCCGCGGGACTGTGGTGATAGCCTTCGGGCGGTAATGGTGTGGGGGCGCCAAGGGTGGCGGGATACATGAGGGTGAGAGGGGGACTTGGGTCGTAGCCTCCGGGCGGTAAGGGTGTGGGGGCGCTAGGGAATGGCGGAGTACATTATCACGAGGGGGTGACTCGCCAAGGGTGGCGAAGGGCAGATAGGGATTGCAGGGGGCTGATTGGCCCGGTGACAATTAGGGGGCTGATTGGCCCGGTGACAATTAGGGGGCTGATTAGCCAGGTGACAATTAGGGGGCTGATTAGCCAGGTGACAAGTAGGGGGCTGATTAGCCAGGTGTTAATTAGGGGGCTAAGTAGCCAGGTGATAATTAGGGGGCTAAGTAGCCAGGTGATAATTAGGGGGCTGAGTAGCCAGGTGATAATAAGGAGGGCCGAGTACCTTATTTCGAGGGGGTGATGTTATGGGGGTAGCAGAGGGCTCAAGGGAGGCGATGAGTTACGTGGGAGCCTAGGGTAGCTTAGGGGTGATTTAGTCACAAGGGGATGGCGGAGTTTTAGGCCCCACTAGCGAGACCAGGGGCTGATAATGGGGTGGAGATATTTGCGAGCCCGGAGAGAGAGGTCCTAGGTGGATTGAAGGGGTGGATCGCCAGAGGTGGCTGAGCGCGTATGAATGGGGCGTGAATGCATGAGGTGAGAATGTGACGATCGTCAAGGTATGTGTGATAACCTATTAATAATTTATACTTTATTGTAGCTTCTAATATAGTCATAGATTACAAGATATGTTTATTTAATTAAGGAAACCAATATAATTAGTCTACTAATTAATAGTCATGTTGCTAACCATTCGGCCCTATGGATTGCTTATCTAACTAAGGGGGATAGCAATACATAGGGCGTCTAATTACTTAGGTATGCACAATGAAATAATAATAATATAATTCGGAACCAAATGGGTTGTCAATATATATTGGTTGCTTAATTAGATAAGCATAGTTGATATAATAATAATTATCCTTATAATATCAAGTTGTTAAGCACCAAACTAAATTCACTGATTTTATGTAATGACATAATAATAATTACCATTGTTCATGATCTTAAGTGTCAACTTGAAATTACTGTTTTATCAATTTGCTCCATATGAAATCGTCAAATTAAATTTATCTAATTATTCTGTTAACCAATGTCAAAGCGTACAATTTTCTTTATTAAATAATTTTGTTTATTAATTAATGTTTTTATTGAATTTAACTAAATTAGATCCTGAGAGACTCCTTAAATAATTTTAAGTGGTCTATTTCTTAAATTCAGGTAACTACCAGAGAGAGGGGGCCAACCGACCTTCGGGCTTGTTTGACCCTTCCCCACTTTACTATACGATCATAAGGGGCCCTAAATTTACATTAGTAGGACGACCACTTACCTGAAAATAGATAAAAAGATATTATTAGTAAAATAATTTAGTAAATTTAAAGTAATATGGACTATTAAATAGATATATTACCTTAACAGCCAACGTCTCGTGTTTCGACCTGCGATGCTGACCCCACAGTAACACTCTGACACTCGCGCACAATAAAAAATATACTCGCGATTCACTTCGAGATGGAAAGAGTAAGGAATTTACGGGAAAATGGATAAAAGGCTAAAAAGATTAAGGATTTGATTTTCCAGGACATAAGAAAATCAAATACTTAATCTAGTAAATGTTAATATTAGTAGGACGACCACTTACCTGAAAATAGATAAAAGATATTATTAGTAAAATAATTTAGTAAATTTAAAGTAATATGGACTATTAAATAGATATATTACCTTAACAGCCAACGTCTCGTGTTTCGACCTGCGATGCTGACCCCACAGTAACACTCTGACACTCGCGCACAATAAAAAATATACTCGCGATTCACTTCGAGATGGAAAGAGTAAGGAATTTACGGGAAAATGGATAAAAGGCTAAAAAGATTAAGGATTTGATTTTCCAGGAGATAAGAAAATCAAATACTTAATCTAGTAAATGTTAATATTAGTAGGACGACCACTTACCTGAAAATAGATAAAAGATATTATTAGTAAAATAATTTAGTAAATTTAAAGTAATATGGACTATTAAATAGATATATTACCTTAACAGCCAACGTCTCGTGTTTCGACCTGCGATGCTGACCCCACAGTAACACTCTGACACTCGCGCACAATAAAAAATATACTCGCGATTCACTTCGAGATGGAAAGAGTAAGGAATTTACGGGAAAATGGATAAAAGGCTAAAAAGATTAAGGATTTGATTTTCCAGGAGATAAGAAAATCAAATACTTAATCTAGTAAATGTTAATATTAGTAGGACGACCACTTACCTGAAAATAGATAAAAGAAATCATTAGTAAAATAATTTAGTAAATTTAAAGTAATATGGACTATTAAATAGATATATTACCTTAACAGCCAACGTCTCGTGTTTCGACCTGCGATCTGGATCGATTAATATTAGTAATACGAGCACGTACCTGAAAATAGATAAAAGATATTATTAGTAAAATAATATAGTGAATTTAAAGTATTTTTATACAAATCTTCGCAATAAAATTATATTAAAAATAAATCATTTATTTAGACAAATTGATTTTAAACTTAGTTTTAATTTTCTTTTTTTATTATTTATTTATTTTGTTTGATCTTTTTTGTGGAAAACTCGAAAAAATTACTTGAAAATTTTAGATTATTTTTTATTTACTTTATTATAAGAATAGATTATTATAAAGATATCTTACTTTAATAGCCAACGTCTCGCTGCTGGACTTGGAATACTCTGACCCCAGATGTACACACTTAAACTCGCGAACAATTAAAAATATACTCGCGAAACATTTCGGTTTCGAAGGAATAAGGATTTAAGATAATACGGAATAAATTGTTATAGGATTAGGAATAGGACATGATTCTAGGTCTAAACTTCTTTCTCTATATAAGTACAAAAAAGTACACACCTACCCGTTACCCAAGTATTAAAAATAATTTAGTTTTATTTTTTTATGAAACTCTCCTTAATATCAACAAATTTTATCAAATAAGTCACCGAACATATGAATTTCAATTCTAAATTTTGAATGCATTTCTAACCTGGGACTCATGAATGTGTACGCTTTGGTCCCAAAGGATTTACCTTTTTATGGGCAAAATTATTAAATATCTACACAATATGTAGAAGATATTAGCTACCTGCAGGTAGGTATATTTCATTTTTAGAATAGACATTTGTCGTTAAAAAATTGAGTTATTAGAACTACAAAATATCTTCACTTTTACCGAAAACATACACAAACACTATTTCATTTACGAAAAAGTATAATAAGTAGAAAGAAAAAATTCTTTAATATAAGGGATGAATGGTTGTTTATTAGTGAGGCTGGAATCAGCTCAGTGGGTGGATGAAGGTAGAGAGGCCATATTGTAATACTCACAGTCGATGTTTCACTCGCCACTTCCTGAGGTACACTGCGCATTCTCCCTATCACTCCCCCCTTATATTCATTCTATCTCCCCTCCCACCACTGTCCCTATCTACCCCCTCCACACACTGTCCCTATCTACTCCCTCCAAACCACTGTCCCTATCCGAATATATAGTATATGTTTTTGGGGCGCTGAATCCAAATCTGAGGTCTCCCACCAAAATTTCGTGAAGGAACATTGTAAAAAAAAGTGAAAATTTCCATTTTTGCCGGTTTTTTGCTTATAACTCTAAAACTATTAACTTTTCGTTAATAACCTTGCTATTCAAAATGAAAGTGCATAAAATTTTCTACAAATTTAATTATTTATTAATAAATGAATTTAACTTTTTGCAACGAAATTTTCTCTGGAGAGAGACGGACTGGTAGAAATTTTAATTGAAAGTAATGGAAGGCAGCCCAGAGGTAGTGAGGAAAGAAAAAATTAACACATATAAAATAAGGTGTAATTTATTGGAATCCTTCCTCCTTTCCTTTCAAACCGACGTTTCGGAGGATTTTTCCCTCCTTCTTCAGGGTCTATAAACCAATATGACAAAATTATAAAAATGGGGTTGGTCATCATACATTTCAACAATAAAACAATACAATTATAAATACAATGTACACAGCCATATTATCAATAGAAAAAAATATAAATTTACTCACTTCAAAGGGTCAATGAATGAAACAAATAAAATGTTTCCTTCTTCTCTCCACAGTAGTGTTCAAAAACTTTCTTCATTTGTAACAAAAGGCATAGAAAGACAAAAAAAATGTTTTTCCTTCTTTTCTTAATTAGATGGCTAAATGGCTTTTGAATCTAATATATATAGACCAAACCCCTTCTATGACAGATGCGCACAAGAGTGCGTACTGGGATTAGTTATTAACATATTCTCAAATAATATGGTTGGTTCATATCACCCAACATACAAAATGTACAATTAGCAACAATTCCACAATTCATACCTTATTCGTTAATTGATCAATTCACTTATTCAAATTTTTTTTTTTTTTTTATACACAAATATACAACATACATTCACAATTCATACAAATATCATATTTACATCTATACTTCATTCGTTCATTGATCAATTCATTTATCACAATCCTTACATATCTATACAAATATACAATATTTTTTTTAACATATACAATACAATATACAAATCCACAGAATAGCGAAATTCTATTATTTACAACTCATTCATTCATTGATCAATTTCAATCCATTCACAATTCCGTCATAGCATATATTCAAATCCAACACGTCCGATCTATCATGAGAGATTTTTTATGCAAATCATTTCCAAGATTCTTCTTTTAAAATAATTTCGTTCATAAAATTGAACTTTGAAATTGTTAAAATTAAATTGGTGGTTTTTATCTTGGGCATGATTTGCAAGGGCCGTATTGTTTCCAATTATTTTTGAGATAGATAGTTCGTGTTCTCGTATTCTCTCCCCTAGTCGCCGTTTTGTTTGACCTATGTACATTTTATTACATGGCAGCACTCCGTCTCCGTTACATTCAATCATATAGACCACGCCAGTACTCATCTTTAATTCCAACTTGTCTTTTTGGTTGAATAACGAGTTGATCGTATTTGTTGGTTTTAGCGCGACACTAATGGGAGGGGTTTGGTCTATATATATTAGATTCAAAAGCCATTTAGCCATCTAATTAAGAAAAGAACGAAAAAAAATTTTTTTGTCTTTCTATGCCTTTTGTTACAAATGAAGAAAGTTTTTGAACACTACTGTGGAGAGAAGAAGGAAACATTTTATTTGTTTCATTCATTGACCCTTTGAAGTGAGTAAATTATATATTTTTTTCTATTGATAATATGGCTGTGTACATTGTATTTATAATTGTATTGTTTTATTGTTGAAATGAATGATGACCAACCCCATTTTTATAATTTTGTCATATTGGTTTATAGACCCTGAAGAAGGAGGGAAAAAATCCTCCGAAACGTCGGTTTGAAAGGAAAGGAGGAAGGATTCCAATAAATTACACCTTATTTTATATGTGTTAATTTTTTCTTTCCTCACTACCTCTGGGCTGCCTTCCATTACTTTCAATTAAAATTTCTACCAGTCCGTCTCCTATGCGTGAATTAATTTATTGTTTTCTAAGTGATGAAGGACGTAAGCTGGTTTATGACTAATTCCATTATTTTGGAAAGAACAGAGGTGATCGAGATAGGCTCGTAATTAGAGATTTGTGAAGAGTCTCCTCTTTAGGAATAGGTGTGACTCTGGCTATTTTCCAGCTTTTTGGGGGAATATGCCCTGACTTCGTAAGAGAGTTGGAATAGCTTGGATAAGATAGGGGCAAGTTCAGGGGCGCATTTTTTAATGAGAATTGGTGGGATGTCATCCGGGCCAGCGGCGGATCTTGAGACAGTCCCATAAACTCAAAAACAGTGCATTATATGAAAAAAAATTTCAAGTAAAAGTTTATTTATATCAGAGGGGAAATTAAACTACGCTATTGTTTGTCGACCTGGAACCTTGACTTTCATGGGTATTTCGAAGTCAACTTTTGTTTTTAAATGGAAGAGCTATATTATTATTTTTTTTGACGTGACAACGTCTTATAATTCGATGGAGCCGGCTGCACGCACGAAAAACATGACTCATGCGGCGTTACCTCGCTCTGAGGCGTTCCATTTAAGGCTTGAAGTGCAAGCGAGAGCGCGGAACGAGCGACAAAGATTGAGGCGGGCTTTTTAAAAGCTACAGTTACAAAAATTTTAATGATGTTTCCAAATTTTAAATTTTAAGATTTATGAACAATAATTTAATCACAGTTTATTCTTATAATAAATTATTCAAAATTATTACTTTTTTACAACAAATTACAATTAAATTTGCAAAAATAATTAAGTAACTAATTGAACAACAACTTTTATTCAGTTTACTTGCTGAAAGAAATAATGTCAATACAAAATTTATTATTATAAAATAATAAAATCAAAAATTAAATTTTAACAGTCGAGTAGAAATTTAAACAATAAATTTTATTCAAGTATTTTGTAAATTTAAAATGATATTCTGAACGAAGAATTTTATGAAAAAAATCGGTTGTCTGTAAAGTCGGTTTACTGACGATAGTTGATTGAACGTAGTAACAACGTCATAAGAAAATACCATTCCATCAGTAAGTAAACTGAATAAAAGTTGTTGTTCAATTAGTTACTTAATTATTTTTGCAAATTTAATTGTAATTTGTTGTAAAAAAGTAATAATTTTGAATAATTTATTATAAGAATAAACTGTGATTAAATTATTGTTCATAAATTTAAAATTTGGAAACATCATTAAAATTTTTGTAACTGTAGCTTTTAAAAAGCCCGCCTCAATCTTTGTCGCTCGTTCCGCGCTCTCGCTTGCACTTCAAGCCTTAAATGGAACGCCTCAGAGCGAGGTAACGCCGCATGAGTCATGTTTTTCGTGCGTGCAGCCGGCTCCATCGAATTATAAGACGTTGTCACGTCAAAAATGTATTTCTAAAATTCACATATGTTTTATTTATATAATATTGATTTTGATAGAATAGATTAAAAGGGATGAGGAGAGAAAGAAAGATATTAAGAGTGGAGAGATTCTCCTATCAAAGGTCCAGCTGAGCTGGTTGAGGAAAACACCTGAAAAAGTAGTCCATCTTAAAATGCTAAATAATAAACACCTGAGTAGAGCTAAAAAGACTGATTAATGCACATATAGTTGAATTTCAAATATGGACTAATAAACATCTAGAGGAGAGTAAATTAAAATGCGAACGAATACACCCATCTAGCAGTTAATTTGTGCAACATGAAATAAAACTAAGAAGACCCACGAAAAGGCTTGGTCCGGGCCCCTCCAGACTGTAGAATAGGGTGACCACAAAAAATCGATTTCGGAATTTTGTTCGTCTGGACCCCACAAAACGATTTCCCTTTCCAGATATTGAGATAGCCGGAATTTGAGCTCGATTAAACGACGTTAACCCGTGCCGCTCGTCGCTCAAAGTTTGAAAAAATCCAAATTTTTGGCCAAAAAGCTGACATATGGAGCCATAACTCCAGAACGGTAAATAATAGAAACACGCTTAATATCTCAAAAGAAAGCTAATGTTGTTCTTCAAAATTTATATTCTATACATAATTGTTGTTATTTTAAGTCAAACAGAGTTACAACAGCCTTTAGCCCCAAAAACGTGACCTGGTACCAGTAGGAGCCAGTTTGGGAGTATTTTAAGAATTTTACTGGGTTTTACATAATGTGTCTCAGAATTAACATTTTTTTGTTAAAAAGTATTTTGGAACTCAATTTTCAAACATAATGCCGAGCATTATATCCTGACGTCTCAAAAACTACTTTTAACAAAAGCTCTAGAATAGATTAGATAACTATGTAAAATTATCAACTCATGTAGGTACTACGTCTGTATCTTTTCTGTGTCTGTTTTGTATGTATTATATACCTGATTTTTATATTTTAAAATAAAAAATGTCATAGAACATCTACACATTAGAAGAAATGCCGTTAGACAGGGAGATTTCAAATAGATTACATATTGATCCAGACAAGATTAGAAATCAATTAAAGGACTGCAAAGTTATCCTGGGGCTGATATATCTAGTGATCACATTAATTGCGATGAAATGCCAACTAAAATTTAAAAAACTAATAAAAAGGGGCGGTCGCGAAAAAACTGGGATATATCTAAATTAAAAAATAAGGAAACCCAAAAACTCTTCGAAAACGTAATGAATAAGAAACTGGAAGAAAAAACACACACAAATAATAAAGAAGATGAAATCCGAACAAGAATGGAATGACATGAAATCGAAGCCTGACCGAAACAGCTAACGAAGTCCTTCAATCAAAGAAAAACGAAATTAAAAAGCCATGGGTAACGGAATTGCGAGAAATACGGCAACTGATTGACGAACTTGAAAGACAATTTAAGAACAGAAAAAGACGAGAGAAGGGAAAGAAACATATAAAGAATTAAGATGGAAAGTTATAAGAGAATGTAGAAAAGCAAAAGAAAAAATGATTCAAGAAAAATGTAAAGAGAGTCAACGAAAATCTAGTATTGGCAGGAAAAGTTGATGTAGCCTATAGGACAATAAAAAGAAATTTTCCAAGAAGACAAGCCAAAAAGCAAGAACATAAGAGATAAAGGAGGCCACATTATTCTAAACGAAAACGAACAGGCAAATAGATGGAAGGAACACCTAGAAGAACTCTGGAGAAGAAAAGACAATGAACCCAATAGAAGAAGAAGAATCTGTGGACGAAAACGAATTAGGAGACCCCATACTCAGGTCAGAATTCGAGACAGCTTTGAAGGAACTAAAAAATAATAGAGCACCGGAATAGACAATATACAAGCTGAAATCCTAAAGAACTCTGGAGAAAAGGCACGTGACAAACTTTTTGAACTAATTAGCAAAATCTATAAATTGGGAATCATCCCAAAAGATTTCGAAAAAAACAAAATAGTCACACTTCCCAAAAGACAGGCGCGGATAAATGTGAAAATTTCAGGACCATTAGCCTAACCTCACATGCCTCCAAAATCCTAACCAAAATAATCCAAGAAGAATAGAACAAGGAGTTGAAGAAAATCTGGGGAAGACCAGTTCGGCTTTAGAAGAAACAGAGGCACCCGAGAAGCAATTCTCTCTCTTAGACTAATAATAGAAAGGGCTTTTATCAGGGAAGAATCTGTCTACATCGGATTCATAGACCTAGAAAAAGCATTCGATAACGTCAATTGGGAAATTATGTTTAAAATATTAAAACAGGCGGGAATAAAATTCAGAGAGAAGACTAATCTACAATCTATATCAAAACCAGACGGCAATTATAAATATTGGTGATGAACAAGAGAAGCCAAAATAAAAAAAGGTGTAAGACAAGGATGTGTGCTGTCACCCATGATTTTCAACTTATACATAGAAGAAGCGATTAAAGAATTCAAAGACAAAATTGATACAGGTATAGAAATCCAAGGTCAAAAGATCGCTATGTTAAGATTTGCCGATGACATTGCCCTTCTAGGAAGCAATAAAAAAGAATTAGAGGACGCCTTGAATGGAATTAACCAAATCCTAATAGAAGAAATCAAAATGAAAATAAACAAGAATAAAACCAAGGTCCTAGTATGTACAAAAAAAGAACAAACGAGACAGGAATGCATCAAAATTAACCAAGAAAACCTAGAAGGAGTTAAGGAATTCCGCTACCTAGGAAGTAAAATAACATGGGATGGGAGGAGCAAAAACGAAATTAAATCAAGAATTGCCCAAGCAAAAATGGGGTTTAATTCAAAACAAAAACTACTATGCTCCTCCTCAATCAGCTTAGCAAACAGGAAGTTGCTATTGAAGACATATGTATGGAGCATAGCCATGTACGGGTGTGAAACCTGGACAATTGGAAAAGCGGAGAGAAAGAGATTGGAGGCTTTCGAAATGTGGTGCTACAGAAGAATGATGAATATCAAATGGATGGATAAAATCACAAATGAAGAAGTTCTTGGAAAAATCGGAGAAAGAAGAACCTTGTGGAAGAGTCTGAAGAAGAGAAGAGGTCAGATGATGGGGCACACACTGAGACATGGGGGACTGCTTAGGGATATCTTGGAGGGGGAGGTGGGAAAGAAAAGGGGAAGGGGAAGACCCAGATTAGAATATTTCAACCAAATAATTGGGGATATGGGATGCCAGACATTTAGAGAGGTTAAACAGCTGGCGGAGGACAGAGTCGAGTGGAGACGGATTGTTGCATCAAACCAGTCTTAGGACTGTATACTCAATGACGATGAGACTTATCCAGTATTAATTGTTTTTTGTATTATATTTCTACTTTAAACTCAAAAATATACCAAAAATAAACTGCAACGGATCGTTGCTACACTTTATCCAAATTCATTTGAAATATTAATATGTTTGTTCCTTTATTATTAATCAGATATCACTTGCAATTTGTAGTTCATATTGACATTAATTCAAAAATAATTGTCATTTAATAGTCGAGGAATAACCATTCTACATTGTATTTTTGACATTTCGGTTATTATTGTAACCATTGCTGAAGACATGAAGGAATCGACTTAATATCAAAAATAGTCATCGGTTCTCTTCTAATACTTGAGGAATAACAATTCTACATTAGGTTTTGACGTTTCGATTATTATTGGTAACCATTGCTGAAGACATGGAGGAATCGACTTAAAATCAAAAATAACGATCGATTCTCATCTAATACTAGAGGAATAACCTTATTGCATTCCATTTTTGATGTTTTGACTACTAATGGAAACCTCTACTGAAAACGTGGAAGAATAACTTCAAATCAAAAAAGACTAAATTCTTTTATGGCAAACAACTCAAGCTTGAGTTTGAGCTTGAGATTAATTACAAATTGATAGAGATTTTCTTTAGGAGACGGACTGGTATAAATATGCAATTGGATGTTGATGAAAGCAGTCCCACGGTGGTTGTAAAAAATAAGACTATAGAGGTTTTATTATTTTACATTTATTTGTTAAACCGACGTTTCGGAGATTTATTCTCTCCTTCTTTTGTTACCCTGAAGAAGGAGAGAATAAATCTCCGAACGTTCGCGTTTAATATGTAAAATGAAAACCCCTACTCTTACGGTTTTGCAACCACCGTGGACTGCTCATCAACATCCAATTGCAGATTAAGTACAAATATCATCAAAAAATATAAAAACAACATGAAAATTACAACAATAAAAAATCAGATCTGTTGCCACAAACAAAGAGAGGGTCAATTATATATAATATAGAAGGATTAGCTCAAAAGATTCAAGCAATGTTCAAAAAATATAATATTGACATTGCAATGGGACCAAAAAAACCATTATTGGGCATATATTATGACAAGGATAGAGAGCGTGAGGAGGATAAATCCAATATCATCTCTAGGATTGAATGGTCATCTTGCAGGGACTTGGAAGAGAAAACAAGAGTAGGTATATTATGGAGAAAGTTGCCGCCCTTTGGATTTTTTCAAACTTTGAGCGACGAGTGGCACGGGTTAACGTCGTTTAATCGAGCTCAATATCTGGAAAGGGGAATCGTTTTGTGGGGTCCAGAAGAACAAGATTCCGACATTTCCCCCCCCCCCCCTATGAGATCCGGTCTCTACTGTAGAACTACGACGACCAAACAACTGATTATACTGGAGCGTTAATGAAATCTTGGGACGCCAGATTAACATAGCGTACTCCAGTATCTGTGTAACCTTCAGGAGAAGTTGGAGTCCTGGAACTCGAAGCCGTCGGGACAAGCACATAGTGATCGATAAAAATCTCTCCTCTCTTAATCAATGATCCTAACCTTAATAATAATTGCCGTTTAAAAGAGAATTTTTAAGAATAAACCAAACATGAACTTTTAGTGTAGTCTAAATCAGCGTTTCTCAACCTTTTTTGGCTGACGGACCAGTAAAATTTGTAAAAAAATTCGCGGACCAGTGATATTTTTTTAACAAAATTTTACTAGGTATTAAAGAACTAGTACATAAGTTAATTGTAACATTTTTATTATCATTTTCTTACAATAATATTTAAATGTAAAGATGATGGGAAGGATGGGGATTGAATTACCAATCGACTTGATTGGGGAATAATGGAATTGAAATAATTATCGGAAAAGAGGTTTTTTTTATCTAATTAGATTTTTCCTCTTATTAAAAACAAGGACTAAAGATGAATAAGGACACTCGATGGTGGAGAAGCAATCTCCGGAATCGAAGCTAAAATACAAGGTATACATTAATTAATGTAAAATAATTGGTTTAATAAATAAATTAAATGTAAAGATATGTAATTATATATACATATAAAAATCAAGTATATAAAGCTTTAACAAAAATCACAGAAAATTATAAAAAAAATCCCAAACTCATGGACATATAGTAACACAACAAAAAATATCACTCTTACGATTACTAAAAAATTAAATCAAACGCATTTACAAAAAATATAATTTGTTGTTTTTGTTTGTAATAATAATTATTAATAAATAACAAACCCTTGACAAAAATTACAACAAAAAATGTCAGAAATTATAAAAAAAAATCACAAAATCATTGCATATGAACACAACAATATAATCCAACATGTGATACTACACTAATAATTAAATATCTATAATTTTTATATTGGCATACAGTATATTGTTAATGAGAAGATTGCGCGCACTTGTAAGCATTTCGGGAATTTTTCTTCAGTGCCGTACTAATCATAAATTACATAGAATTAAAATTAGTTTAAGATATTTGTATTTCGTAATTTTATAAATTAAAATTTAGTTATTATTTTTTTTTATAAGTTTTTTCGCGGATAGAAAAAATTGTCCGCGGACCACTGGTGGTCAGCCGGACCAGCGGTTGAGAATAGCTGGTCTAAATAATAACAATATTAAAAAAAAAACAGTTATATAATTAATAAATAATGTTAATTTAAAAAGATTTTAAAAGGCATGAATTTAGATTCTACGAATTAACAACTTGATCAATTCGAGAGAATAAACATTTTAGGCAAAAGAAGATTATGGAATGGTTTTCGCACCATACATTGGCGATCAATTTATTCTAATGCATGATAACGCTCGCCCTCACGAAGCCCAGAAAGTTTGTCGCTATTTGTCAGCAGTGAATTTGTCGACAATGAATTGGCCTGCAAGCTCTCCAGATTTAAATCTTATTGAGCATGTCTGCAGGGTATGTTGGGAAGACCATTGAAGAAGAGATCTCTAGCTCCTGTTACCTGGAGGAACTGAAAAATGTACTTCTTGAGGAAGCGTATCGAATACCTCAAAAATTCATTGATAACTTAAGGGCTTCTTTATGGCACGTGGATCTTGAAACACTTCGCCCCACAGCATAGCTCCAAAAAACAGATAATTCACCATAGTTCGAACGACTGTTTTTTCTAATAATCTTCTTCAATTTCGACGCATACCGAGGTTTTGTAGCTATTGTACCCGTTGTTTTATAAACTCGAATAATATTTCTGACAGTAAACTTTGATAAATTAACTAGATCGCCAATTTCCGCTTTTGATTTTCCCTTTTTAAATAAATTGATAATAATTGAGCGAATTTTTTAATCAACAACCTTTCCACGAGTCATTTTTACTAATAATAAACAAAACAAACTTTCTTTTGTTGGAAAAAGGCAAAGCCTACTTGATTATTTCACATATTTATTCAAAGATTCTTAAAAAAAAAAAATCGTGAAAAGCAAAGAACTTGTCGAAACCACCAAAGTTTCCTCCCCACCAATCGATTGGCATGGATCGGATGGTGTCTCAATCGTGTTTGGAGATTCTAAATCTTGTATCAATTTTAAGGCTGCTTCAAGTTCTTTACTGAATTCAGCATCACTTGATACAAGATTTAGAATCTCCAAACACGATTGAGACACCATCCGATCCATGCTCAATCGATGGTGGGGAGGAAACTTTGGTGGTTTCGACCTGCTGCTCAACTGCTCAGCCAGGACCTGTAGCCGTTTGCGTTCAATGGTCGGGTTCAGGATCCACCAGAACTCTTAGCGAGGACATCTCTTCACTACAGGGTAAGCAACGTGTCTCTGTGGTCCCAGCTGGTTCTGCGACAAGTCGGCCTCCATCTAGCGCCGAGTCAAGCACCATAGAGAGACACTTCCACTTGATCTGGATACAGTTCACCATCGCCTCCAACAACTGCAACACGTCTAGTCAACGACAAAGCTGGATATTCAATTCGAACCACCCCTAAAGGCGCAGTAATATCCCTCACACCAAAAAAAATAAATCAGTCACAATCATTATCTATTCGATCAAATAAAGGTCGATACGCCGTCCGTATTCCAATAGGAGGTAATGTAGATGCAATGATAAGCAAACTTGATGAGGAAAATATTCCAAAAGCTACATATCATGTGGACCATAAGGTCACTATCCATGTTACATCTCAAGAACCAAAAATAATATTCAATATGTTCCCCACAAACTATTTTTTATATAAAAATATGTTTTTAACAATTAAAAAATAATTTTTAAGTTAAATCTTACATTTAAATGTTTTAAATTGTTTAAAATGTTGTTCCAAATGATAATAAAAATAAATATTTAAATTAAATTTACCGTGAATTAGCATAATTTTATTTAAAAAAAAGAAAAAATATTGGTGGGCCAATTGAGATGGGACGGGGCTCGGATATGACAAAGTTTTGTGTTAATTATGTGTGTTTGTTATTCAATTTTATTTAAAACCTGGTTTAAATGGTTGATAGTAAATAAATAAAAAAAAAATGTTTGATAAAATATTATTTATTTAATAGGTACATCATATTTATTTGTATATATGTTTTAAACAGAAGATAAATAATTTACAATTGAACGTCTGTTTTTTTCTTGCAATTGCGTATTGCAGTGGAGTATTTCCCCACTTATTTTTTATTGTTCTATTCGCCCCCCTTTGAATCAACAATTTTACAATATTCAAATGATTTGCAGAAATTGCAAAATGAAGTGGTGTTATTCTATCTACATCTAGGTGATTTTTATCCGCCCCTTTGTCCAATAGCAAATTCACAATAGACACATGGCCACTAATACATGCATCATTAGAGGAGTTCGATTGCTTTTAGACTTTGGATCTAGTTGTGCTGATTTTGAAAATAAATATTTTACTATTTCTAAATGGCCTTCTTGGGATGCATAATGCAAGGGGGTGCCATCACATTCTACATGGTTTTTATTTAAATTTGAAGGATTTTGGGCCAAATAAAATTTGACCCCCTTTAGCGATCCTTTTTATATGCATCTTTCCAAATATCATCAGTTCCATCGTTATCCAATGGACCTTCTTCTCTTGCATTTATTCGTCCATCTGAAATTAAATAAATAAATAAACTTAAATTATGTTTCAAATTACGAATTCCTACTTAAAATTTCACTAGATATATAAATAAATAAATACTTTACATTTTCATTTAAATTTTCTTCATTTTTCATGGAGTCGATTTTGATTTCAATTGGAATGATTTTATCCATTAGCTAAAATAAATAAATAGATAGAGAATTAATAGAGAATGTGGTGTTTTGGTGCAAGGTGAAACATCTTTAATAAAAATAAAAGTAAATGAATATTATATACAATATTCATTTACTATGAGTTAAGATTTCTAGGTAACTTTTGTTTCACATTAAAATTAAAAAGATAAAAGATGTAAATTTTTTCAATATATACCGGGTGAGTTTTTTATCTTGAGACAGAGATAAAACTCAAAAACAGTACATTTTATGGAAAAAAGTTTATTTATATCGAGAGGGAAACTAAACTACACTATTGTTTGTCGACCTAGAACAAGCTTTCAAAGGTATTTTGAGGTCAAGTTCTGTTTTTTAAATGGAAACCTATATATTTCTTTTCATATTCATAATCTACAAGAAAAACTGAGCAACTTTCATAAGAACTATTTTTTTATTCGACATCAAATAAACAAAATATTAAATCAATCATTAGATCTCAAAAAAAATCCTAATAATTATTTTTAACAATCATTCAACTTAATTATCAAATAATAATGGTCAAATATTTAATTATTAAATAAATAATTTAATAATTTTTCGACACTGTTCTGTGACATTCCAAAGTGTTATCGCAATTCTTCTGGATGAATTCGAGTTCCAATTTCATTTTTTGGCCAGTTTCTTTGTAGCTTTTACATTTCCTGTTTTTTTTTTTTTTTTTAACAGATTTACAACTCCATAAAATGAAGCTCGTGAGGGTGTATTATTCCTATCAGGAAAACGCTCGGCATCCATTTCAATGGCACACTTCTTCCACATTCTCCATAAATTAAAATAATTTCAATTCTGTCTTTAACAAAAAATGCACCATTTTTTTATGGTAATACAATATAACTGTCTACTGGATTGACACGAGAAAGCAACTTTTTTAAACTCAAAAAGTTTAAGTAGTTCTATTAAGTAGAAAATAATCTCTTAAATCTGTGTATAATGAAGTATTAAAATCATTATAAGCACTTATTTCATTGTTGTGACTTTTCATTTAATAATTATTTATTTAATAATTGATTATTTAATCATTATTATTTGATAATTAAGTTGAATAATTGTTAAAAATAATTATTAGGATTTTTTTCTGAGATCTAATAATTGATTTAATATTTTGTTTATTTGATGTCGAATAAAAAAATAGTTATTATGAAAGTTGATCAGTTTTTCTTTTAGATTATGAATATGTAAAGAAATATATAGGTTTCCATTTAAAAAACAGAACTTAACCTCAAAAATACCACTTGAAAGCTTGTTCTAGGTCGACAAACAATAGCTTCCCCTCGATATAAATAAACTTTTATTTGAAATTTTTTTTCATATAATGCACTGTTTTTGAGTTATAACTGTCTCAAGGTAAAAAACTCACCCGGTATATTGAAAAAAATTTTACATCTTTTAATTTTTTAATTTTAATGTGAAACAAGTGACCCAGAAATCTTAACTCATAGTACCTAAATGAATAGTGCATATATTATATTCATTTACTTTTATCTTTAAATAGATAGAGTATATATATTAGTTGAATAAAAGATTTCACTGTCGATGGTAACAGAGAATTGTTTTGTTTTTTTTTAGGTTAAAAAATAAAATGAGAGATGGAGTCTTCTGTTTATAAATAAAATAATTTTTAATTATTTCTAGAGACTATAGTTACGAAGGTATTGCCTTCATCATCAGTCTATCACAAATGATAATAACAACAACAAATAACTAAATACTGAAATATTTGTGATAGACTGATGATGAAGTCTCTAGAAATAATTAAAAATTATTTTATTTAAAAACAAAAGGCTCCATCTCTCATTTTATTTTTTAACCTAAAAAAAAACAGTATTATATAATATAATTATATAATATAATATATATAGATAACAATAGTTGAATTGATTCATAAATAAATAAATAAATACTTTTACATTTTCCTTTAAAGTTTCCATTTCATCTTTAATTGAATTGGTTTCAGTTTTCGTCTCATCGATGATCTAATTAAATAAAATATATAATTAAAAATTGAATTCATTATTAATTCAAATAAATAACTAAATAAATCTTACCTTTTTGTACAATTTTTCAATTTCTTGGTTTATCATATTTTGTATTTCTTTCAATAAATTATTTTTTTTTTCTTTTTGTTTTGTCAAACTCTGTTTTATACCCTACAAATAAATAAATAAATAAGTATTTAATTATCATTTAATTAATTACAAACTAATTCCCACCATCAATTCTTTAAACAAAATTTCAATGATCACTTCTTTTTCAGCGAGCAGTTTTTTGGAATAATAATCCATTAAGACTTGACCTAAGCTTTCAGACATGATTAATTTCGTTGAATAAGAAAATCGGTAATAAGAAAATATTCACTTGAAAACTCAATTCCAAAGAGAATACCCTTCAAGCACAGTAGAACTGATAGATAAAGAATATAAAGAGTAACGTATGAGTAGGTAGGAGGTAGGACTCTCTGAGACTGTGTTACAAGAATATTCCCTTTGTAGGAGGCAGAACAACCAGTGTTGCCAACAGAGAGAATTAAAACTTGTATGCCCATCCCGCTTAAATTATAATATTTCAAAAAACTAACAAACACGCTTTTGTCAATAATGAACTAAAAAGTACATAATAATGTAATAATCAATAAGTGTGGGTGTGTACTTTTAATTGAATTTCGACAAAGTGCCCCACACTTTTTGATTATTACATATTATTATGTACTTTTTAGTGGATTACAGATAAAAGCGTGTTTAGTTGTTTTTTTAAATATAATTTATTTTTTTACTTTTTACTCTTAATTAATTTTATAGAAAAATGTTTGCGGAATTTAACAGAACAAAAGTCACATTGATAGATAGCTACCTTCATACAGAGACGGATTTATAAATATTTCGCCCCTAGGCACTATTCTGACTGCCGCCCCATTGAAACATGTCACATATCTGTGCCAAAGTCATTATTTAAATAAAAATACTAAATATAACGAGTCCATAAACGGGTGTTTATAAAACACCGAGAGTTACATTTTTTAATTTTAATTACATTTGAAAAGGTCTATTCTTTTACAAACTAAAAAATACATTATTATTGAAATTCTTGAATAAAAAGAAAAATTAACAAAAATAAACTAACGTATCAATGTTTTCTACTTTGGGAAGTCTTTATTATGTTTCCTTACATTGGTTTCCTCCTACTATTAACCATTGCGAACTCATCTATTAAGTCTTTAACTTTTATTTGATCACAGTTCAAAAGTTCAGCCTCGATGTGTAGAAGAGCAAACGAGTTTACTTTATCTTCATTCATTCTGGATCTAAAGCAAGATTTTATTCTTTTTAGGACTGAAAATGAACGTTCTGCTGAGAAGTTTGAAACAGCTGCACAATTTAAATAACGAGTCTTTTTTTTATTAACTGAATGTTTTCTACATTTGATTCGATAACGAATCAACTGTAGGAAATTTTTGTCAAATATTGAGTGAAAATAATATTTGAACTTATATATTTCTAACTTGAAATAATGATCTTAAATAAATTTTTATATCAATGAGAATTGTTTTGACCGCGCTATTTGAAAAAGATATTTTATCACGAGACTACTGTGGATTATGCTATTGAAGTCTTGTGGAGTCTTAAGTCTGGACCAAGAGAGAAAAAAGATGTGATCGACTTAGCTACAATCCAACGTCATTTTGCGTAAAGCCCGCTAGACATTCGGACGGATCACCATCATATCTTTTTCAAATAGCGCGGTCAAAACAATTCTCATTGATATAAAAAAATTTTTCTTACTTTTAAAAATAGGAATAAAATTACATAAAAATGAATAAAAAAAATTATTTTTTAAAATTTCTTTGTTATAAAATTTTGTAATTATACCGTCGCGGCAGTTCAGACCAGCCGTCAGGCCGTGCCGCGTCTAGGCACTGGCCTAGTGTGCCTAGTGGGAAATCCGTCCCTGGCTACATACATCAGGTGAAGTTAATAAGATAAACGTATAAAAAGGTCAAAAATGCCCAAAAACGTTTATTTAAATTCAAATGTTTCGTGAGAATTTCTCCCTTTATAAATGGAATTTAAGAAATTTGTTAACCGAAGGTGGCCGGTATTGAGAATAAGCGTGGACATATTCTAATCACAATTTCGCTAAGTTTATTTAAATAAAAAACAAAATGAATATTGAATAATAATTAATTTGCCTTAAAGACCACGTATATGTTAAATATAATGACTATACTCAAATAGCCTCTTGTATTATTTGAATTTTATTAAATTCATTATTTTATAATCAAAATGGCATTTTTCTGATGCGCAATGAATGGTATAAATTAAAGAATATTACCTACCATTTCTCAAAATCTAATCAGCTGTTAATCTCAATTTAAAGAATCTACATGTGAAATTTCGTTTTGATATTCACACTAGTTTTTGAGCTAGAGCCAGGGGTGTCCAACCCGCTGCTTGCCGGCCGCATGCGGCCCAGCGCTAAGATGAATGTGGCCCGACACAAAATCGCAAACTTGTTTAAAATTTTGAAATTTGTTGATATATATCAACTAATTAATTCATTCCAATTTGGTTGCCATGGCAACAACAATGTATTTATTTTTATTGATATAGAAAATAAACAAACATATTCTTCGTTCTAACTAATATAGGTATGTACTTCATAATTTATTTATTATATATTGAATATTAAAAGTTACATTATTTTTTAATACTTTTCTTCAAAAAATTATCGCAATTTCAGATAATATACCTAATACACATAAAATATGAGAGTCTTTAAAAATACCCAATTTATTTGTCTGTTTCGGAATTTAAATTACACGGAGTTTAATCTTTTTTCTTTTCGTCAATAAAGGAACACAGCATAATATCGATCATGATACAATGCACCTGCTTTTGAGTGATTATTATCAATATTTTAACTATTCCCTCTATTATTACTTCATTATTATTTAGAAAAGTTGAAAGTAGTTTTACTTGTTTAATTTAGTCTTTCAGAACTTCAGTGACCTTTCATTTATTTTTTGCTTTAACTATTATATTATTTGTTATTTTTAATTCATTATACGCAGTTTCGCTCAACATTCTCGAGAAATCTCTGAAATTAGTCAGTAATCTGTCGATGTTTTAATTGCTCCAAATCTCGTACAAGACCCGTGTATACACTGCCTTTCAAGTAACCCTAAAAAATCTGGGGCGGCGAGTCAAATACTGTATATACAGTAGGTACCCGTGTCTTTTTGACAGTTTCAGATTTTTAGAGACCTTTTTTTTACATATTTCATATTTTAATCTCATTAAAAAAAAAAAAAAAAAAAAAATTGTTAAAAATTCTCTGGCGATTAGGTCGCCTGCGTGCGGCGCACGCAATGAACACCCGCCAGGGACGGCCCTGCATCTACTTAATCTACAAAAAAAAAAAACTGAACAACTTTCATAAGAGCTATATTTTTATACGACATCAAATAAAAAAAAAAATTAAATCAATTAGATATCCACAAAAAAAGTTCTAATAATTATTTTTAACAATTATTTAACTTAATTATCAAATAATAATGATTAAATTTTTAATTATTAAATAAATAATCATTAAATCGAAAAGTCACAACAATGAAAATAAGTGTTTATAATGATCTTAAAACTTCATTAAATACACAGATTTGAAAGATTATTTTCTATTTAATAGAACTAAGAACTATTTAAAATTTTTGAGTTTAAAAAAGTTTATTTCTCAAGTCAATCAGGTAAATAGTTATATTCTTCTTTTATCTATGGTTATATTGTATTATCATAATAAAAATGGTGCATTTTTTGTCGAAGACTGAATTTAAATGGTCTTAATCTATGGTGAATGTGAAAGAAGTGTTATGGGGCTGCCAATTAAATGGATGCCAAGCGTTTTCCTGACAGAGATACACCCTCGCAAACTTTATTTTATCGTGGTGTAAATCTGGGTAAAAATTAAGATTTGGGTCCAATTCTTCAAGCGCCAATTTCGTTGTCCCACCTATTCCGCCCCTATTTTAGTTATTTGAGCGCTCCCAGGCCGCAGCACTAGCTGATTATTTAACCGGGGCTTTTAAAATATAATTTGACTCCGTCTAATCGGTTTTTAAAGTGCAGTAGATAAATATTAATATTAATATTATTTACAATATTTTTTATTAAATCAAACCACGTAATAGAACCGAACCGCCAAAAATCCGAATATGTGCAAATCGCCTCCGGTTCCGAAGATTTAGTCCGGCCTGGGTGTGTTTTTTCCTAATCAAACACACATTGAAAAACCGAACAGCCAATCGCCGGGTATAAATAATAGTCAAAAAAGCACTTTGGACTCGTATTTCAGTGAAGAGAAAAATGAGGGCATCTGATCCATGCGCGGATCCAGGGGGGACGGGGGCGACCGCCCCCCCCCCCCAAAGCATTGGAGATCAACATTTTTTATATGTTTATTTAAAAAAAAATTTACAACATTAAATTTTTAAAATTGAAAAAAAAGTTCTATGTGGGGTTAGCGGCGTCTCTCTGACCCCCCCCCCGCTTGGACTTCCGAGATAAAAAGTAGATCTTATATACATCGGCCACCCCTGAACTACATAGTTCAATTGAACTAGTTCCATATAATGAACGAACTATAAAAGAACTATTCCCTAAAAAGAACGATTTTTCCCATCTCTATTAAAAATTTTGAAAAAGGAAATAAATTTAAAAATATAATACTCTTTTTATTTAGTTTGGGATAGGATACATTTTTCATTAAGGGAGGGGGTAAAACTCAGTGGCTGCCCCCCCAAATCAGAGGTCTGGATCCGCGCCTGATCTGATTTTCGGTTCAACCAAAAGTACACCACTCGGAACCAAATCTTAGTTTCATTCAACAATATAATGGTAGAAGTAATTTTGAAAAAATGTATCCAATTAGAAGTACCGATTCAATTAATTAATAATAATTTAGCCTTTCAAGATGATTGAAGTGCAAGTCAAACAAAGAGTGAGCTGCCACCTGGTGGTGAAATAATGAATCAATCTCATTTACGTAGATGTCAATTTCTTCTTTTCTTTTATATCTGTCAAATGTCAAATTATTGATTTTCTCCATTGAAATTCTGTTAATCCGAATTTAAATCAAAGCACAAAACAATCAACTATATATTATTTTATCTATTTATTATTTAATTCACCTTGTCTATGTCTAATATGGCTGAATTCTCCACAGATCAAAACGGAATCCATATATATAGAGGCTAGTTAAATTTTTTTCTAATTTATTTATAAAATATCCCATTTTATCTATTCACATATTTTGAAAAAATTTAATGATTTTTTTTTTTTTTTGTATTAAATAAATACAATTCTTATATGAAAACAATCTCAAAACGTTTATTAAGCATGGGAGACTTTTTGTGAGAAATTCTTCTTTTATCAATGGAAATTCGGGAAAATAGTTTTTGCTTTAAAAAGGAAATATAAAAATTAACATAATTAAATTATTATTATTTATTATTATTGTTGTAGAATGTTGAGGTATTTCGGAAAAAATATGATACGGATGGTAGGTATGTAGTAAAAAACTTTTTATGTAGTTTTTGTGTATTTTATGGTGTACATTTGCTTGCAAAAGTTTCGGATCAGATCAATCCTTCATCAGCACCTATTGATTAAAATTCATTACATTTTATATTTCAACCATGCACACTAAAAATGTAATGAATTTTAATCAATAGGTGCTGATGAAGGATTGATCTGATCCGAAACTTTTGCAAGCAAATCTACACCATAAAACACACAAAAACTACATAAAAAGTTTTACTGCATACCTACCATCCGTATCATATTTTTTCCGAAATACCTCAACATTCTACAACAATAATAATACATACAAACGGAAACTTTGGCTACAAGATCACTGTGGACCTTTCCACGAGTCTCCATTAACTTATTATAATTAAATTAGTTCTATTTAAAAAAAAAATGGTACAATTGACAACTACATATAATATAGTTATTATACCTAATTTATATTTATTGTAAGAGTTCGTGGCTGTGATGAAACTATACTTAGATGAAGGAGGAGGTATCAGCCAAAGATGGAATCACTGGGTTCAATAAAACACCTTTAATGAGACGTCTCGGCCTAAATTTATTTGGCCATCTTCAGTCAATTAGGAGTTATACACAAAATGCGGTACACATATGTGATCGTGACAAGGCTTGGTTCGATCACATATGTGTACCGCATTTTGTGTATAACTCCTAATTGACTGAAGATGGCCAAATAAAATTTAGGCCGAAACGTCTCATTAAAGGTGTTTTATTGAACCCAGTGATTCCATCTTTGCTGATACCTCCTCCTTCATCTAATTTATATTTGGCTATGAAAATTTTATTATTTGTGACATTTTTTTCATTATTTATTTATTATTTTGTTGTTCTATTTATTTATTATTTATTATTTTCATTATGACATTATTTCATTATCTGTGATACTATTTAATTGTTTGTAATTATTTATTTATTTGTTGATTATTGTGTATTTGATTGTACACAATTTTATAATTGTTATGCCTAATTTATATTTGGCTGTGAAAATTGTCTTATCTATGACATTTCGTCTGTTTCATTATCTGTGATATTATTTTATTATTGCTGTTGTTGAATCAATTGTCGTTGATTGTTTGATTATTATTGTTTATCGATTGCACATTGTTTGACTCATGGTAGACTGGATACAATGGAATTCATTCCGAGGCCATTAAGGCCCAGTTGTATGTCTGTTGGTAAAGTCTTTTTAAACGTTGACAAAGGAGTAAAACCTTAGAATTCACCTTGTGCCCGTTGGGATGGCCAATCAGGTGACAGGCACTTTCATCTGATTGGCCAACCCACCGGCCACAAGATGAATTCTAAGGTTTTACCCTTTGTCAACGTTTAAAAGACTTTACCAACCGACATACAACTGGCCCTAAGAAAGAAAATATAAAAAAAATTGAAATTTTCATTGATAAAGAGAGAATTTCTTCCGAAAAGTCACGATTTTTAATAATTTATTTTATTTATTTATCAAAGCGCACAGCGTGCGCAGGCCAAGATCGAGCATTGACTTGGCCGCGTACACGCTGTACGCTATTTATACGAACCATTTCGAGCCAATTTCGACCCCCCTGTAGCTCGGAACCCATTTGTGATACAGGGCTGAAATTATACACATGTAATTATGAAATCCATATTGAGGAGAGTACCAAATATCAATAATATAGCTTTAATAGATTCTGAGATATGGACCTGAGAATATAGCTAATTTTGGCACTCACTCACTCACTGACAGGTCATCAAAACCTCTAGGGTACTTCCGATCTGAGGGGTGAACCGCGATTGAAATTAGGTGTGCACGTCTTTGGGATTATGTGGAATTATTTTGGAACTCATTAGATAATGCCCCTTCATCTAGTGTCTTCTACTTGAAAATGAAAGTGGAAGTGGAAGTAGGTGTACACAATATTAGGTCGCGGTTCACCCCTCGTTCCAGCATCATGAAATTTGGCATGCTAGTATTAGTAAGGAAAAATTCCAAAAACCTAGACTTTTTTCTTTCAACCCTAAAATCGAGGGGGGTGAAGTTTCCCAGATAGCACATGAGATTTTACGAATATCTATCAAATATATTAAAAGTACATATACCTATATTCTAATTATCCTCAGGAGATTCTTAGAATAATTACACCGGAAAAATTCTTGGACGAATCCGAATCCAAACCTACAGGGCAGACGGTCGGCACGATGCTCTGAATCACTCTGGGGTTTGGATATCGTTTCGCTCCGTGTCGTCTATCCAAACCCCTGTACAGTACAGAGCACGAGCTCTGAACCACTCAGGGGTTTGTATATGAGCCACACTGCGTTGCGTCGGACAAATGGATCACATCTTTTTCATTCTCTCTTGGTCCAGACTTTAGATTCAGCAGACTCCAATAGCCTCAACCAGCAGTGGTCTCGCGATATATATACCTATCTTTTTTAAAAACACGGTCAAAAACAACTCTTTTTGATATATTAATTAGAAAAATATTTAAAAATTCATTATTTCTTACACAGAAATATATAAATTCAGATATTATTATTACTTAATATCTGACAAAAATCACTTACATTCGAATCGCGAGTGAATCATATATAGGAAACTCATGATTTACATAATTATAGTTTAATAATAAACTTTTGTACCCCTAGAAATGATCCAAAGATCTGTAAATAATATAACTATAAGTATCTCTGAAGATCATCTCCCATCCATGCCCGGCAAATATCCTTCTAACTAACCCTTCGAGCTAAAAATAATAAAAATCATCCATCATCTTAATCATTTCCTATAAAAATATACAAGCTCGTACAGTGTTGCCAGATTTGTCAAACGAGCACGGGATTGGCTAATAGTGGTAGATAAACAGCAAAAAGTTTTGGGCTTATCAATTATGAATCCTTATTGTCTGTTCTATATATTCTAGAATTAACTTTTTGCTAGTATTGTCGCGAAACAAGCGAACTTGGCTCCTTTTTCACATTTAATGCTTTTGGTCAGATACTCTCTTACAAATCAAACCAACATGGCCATACCCCATGTCAGTCTAGAGTTAATAACCATGCCAAGATCCCTGACATGATCGGAGTAAGGGATGCCACTACTACAGACATTCACCGGAGGAACCACTCCCTAATCGTTTTGAGATTGTTTTTATGAATGAGTACACATAATATATTTAATAAATCTCGTCAAGTTTGTACGAAAAAAAAAAAAAAATGTATTTACATTTCGATATTTGTAAAATTAATTAAAATCTTTTTTTTTTTTTGTTTCCAGGTCCACTCCATATGTGCGTTTATTGTCAAATGATGTTCATTAGCGAAGAATTCTTAACCAGACATCATAAGAAATGCATTCATGTCGATTTACATTCAATATTGAAATCTAAATTGCAATTGAAGATTATTCGTTCTATTGGAGGTTAATTTATTCATTTATTTATCTATATATATATATATATATATATATAACTAGCTGCCCTCTTGCTAGCCAGGGAGCTATGCCTCCTGGACCCCCCCGCACTCCCGCACCCCCCACAATTTGGTTGAGTTTGCTCCAAGGATAAGAATTTTCATTTTTTGACCCTCCTCCCCCCCACTTTGGGTGGTTAGTTTCTCTAGAGCCCCACAGATAATGTATATAAAATTTGGTTGAGTTTGCTCCAATGTCAAGAATTTACATTTTTTCACCCCCTCCCCCCACGTAGCACAAGAGATTCTACGAATATCCACCAAATATATTAAAAGTACATATATATTCCAATTTTCCTCAGGATATTCTTAGAATATTTACACCAGAAAAATTCTTGGACGAATCTTCTTGGAATATCCTTTGGCGGATAATCTAAAAATGTTCAACTAAGAATATTCTAATAAATTGAATTAAATGTCCTACAGGAATATTTTAGTTCTAAGAAAATTCCCAGAATATCTTTCGCATAAGCAGGTCTCAATTTTCTGAAAAAATAACACAGTGGTCGAATACATTATATATATACCTACTCGTATTTGTATTTTTTTTAATTTGAAAACGGCTTTCAAATAAAAATCGACCTTTTTATCAGAATTTTAAATTAAAAATAATATTAAAATAAAGCTTTTAACTGAAGGAAGAAGTTACTGAGCATCGCTCGGTGCCTCCAGGTACTTATATATTAAATGAGCAATGTTTATATATATTCGGTCGGGTTCTCGAAAACGGCTCTAACGATTTGGATGAAAGTCACTTGTTAGGAGGGTTCTGTGTTGGACATTCGATCTGTCACGGTCTCATCTTCGGCTAAGTTGTTTTTGATGGGTTTTTTGTTAATTGAAACAATTATTCACAGGTGGTTGTCTCGATAAAAATGTATATTTACATTTTTATTCAATTTCCTTTTAATAAATAATTGGTTTTTTAATTTTATATCCCACAATAAGATCATTATAATTATTATTATATATATTAAAAGTTTAAAATTTAATTAATCGGTGACTAGGAATGACCAGATCGACTTGATTGGATAACCTAATGCGACATTACCAATCGGTTCAAACAAAAGACCCAAACTAGTCTGAACCCCCTAATACTGGAACTCTACAGGACCTAACGCTCATCTTTCATCATAGCATCATCATTTTCCTTTGATTCTTTCCTTTCTTTTATAAATAACGGCAAAGAGGTTTTTTTATTTCATAAATTTTTCCTCTTACTCCAAACACGGACTTAAAACATTATCGCAAGCACGAGAAGATCAAGAACAGTCGATGGTGGGGATGTAATCTCCGAAGTCGAAGCTCAAATAAAATGTATACGCTAATGCATGTAAAATAATTGGTTCAATAAAATTTATTATTATTATTATTAATTTAATTGATTGACAGGAGAACGATTGGAATAATTATTCGGAAAAGAGGTTTTTTTATTTAATTAGTTTTTTCCTCTTATTAAAAACAAGGACTAAAAGATGATCAAGGACAGTCGATGGTGGAGAAGTAATCTCCGGAATCGAAGCTCAAAAACAATGTATGCATAAATTCATGTAAAATAATTGGTTTAATAAAATTTATAAAAAAAAAATTTAATTGATTATCTCCGAAGTCGAAGCTCAAATACAATGTACACATTAATTCATGTAAAATAATTGCTTTAATAAAAATTTAATTGATTAAAAATCGAATTTTAAATCCCACAAGCGTATTTTTCTGTATTAGAATTTGGCAATTTAATTGATGAACTCAAAAATTGTTATAAAATTAAAAAAAATTATTATACGATATTTATTTATATACCTATACATATATACATATAGACATAATCTGTGGGCCACTACAAGATCTGTGGAAATGCAAAAACTGGGTGACGGGGCGGGGGCGAGGGTGGAGGTGACGGTGGGGGAGATGTGGCGGTGTGGTGTTGGAGGGGTACGGGGGGCGTAGGAGGTGTAGTGAAGTGGTGGGGGTCCGGGGGGCGAGGGGGGTTCGGGGATTAATATCTAGCTTTTAACTGAAGCAAGCATCGCTCGGTGGCCAGGTACTTAAAAGTTTACATGTGGATGGGCACATCAGTTTATTTTTTTGTAAAGTCTTATATAAAACTACAATAAAATTGGTGAATAGCTTATTGAGAAATCGACATGAATTCATCCTGTGTCTCCTAATTACTCATAATATTTTCGACTTGAAAATTAACCTGATTCCAAATACCAATATTTATTTCTATTTTGTGAAAAGTGAAGGATAAATAAAATTAGGGGTTTTTAGTATGAAATCTCTTGTTTTATCCAGGGTATTATCTCTGACTTTATTTTCCCAGAAAACAAATTATGTCTTATTCTTCTTCTACGAAATGTATGAGCAATCAAATTTCAATTCGTTTGAAAAATTCATTTTAATAAATAATAATATTGTAGAATTTTATTTTCTACTCTTTTCAATATATAAAATGCATTTCAAAATAAAAATTCATTTTCACTTTGAGAAAGGCAGTTTGATGTTTGTCGGTCAATCAACTGACAAGCAAGCCGCGGGTACACGCCCCTTTTATATAGCTTAAGCCGATACGTACACGTGATCTCGAGGCGCGAAGCCACCAGCCAATCAGTCAATCGCTAATTAGAGCAGCCAGTCTTATAAAGATAGCGAGCCTCTCAGTGGGAAATCAGTTCTGAACCCGAGTCAACCGATAAGGGATCAACTCTCCAGAAGCAATTGCCCTGGAATGATTAAAAGAGACACCCTGTCTCTATGCCCTGGCTCTGTGGCGAAGAAGTATTTTTATACACGTTGTGTTTGAAGCGAACAAGTGTCAACGAATTGTAACGAAAGGATAATAAACACGGGCTTTGTGCCATTATTTTTGAAAAGCAAATTTCACTGCCTAAGTGCATTTTCTTATTTTCAAAAAGCATTTAGCCTCGAGCCTACCAATAGAGATTCTAATCTCTGAAGACCTTCCCGGATCCAAGTCCGAACAAAACTCCGCCAGCCAAAATCCATCCATCATCCTAATAGCCCGAGAGCCCACGACGGCCAGACCTTCGTTATTTTATAAAAGCTGAAAGTTTTTCTGTGCATGTCCCCTATACAGGTAAGAACGACCAGCGACTATAGAGTTTGGGTTGTGGTTACTTTGGCAGGTAACAGGTAATAAAGGTGTATAAAATAGTACTTTAAATTCGTTAAAGTATAAAGCTCAATTTTTTTATATTTTCTTCGGGATAACTTTAGAAATCTCGTCATCCATTGCCGGACACTTATGACAGTTGCTACCCCCTGCCAGACACCCCTAAACTTTAAGAAACTCAAGCTTGAGTGGTTTGCCATAAAAGAATTTAGTCTTTTTGATTTTAAGTCGATTCTTCCACGTTTTCAGTAGAGGTTGCCATTAATAGTCAAAACAACAAAAATGGAATGCAATAAGGTTATTCCTCTAGTATTAGATAAGAATCGATGGTTATTTTTGATTTTAAGTCGATTCCTCCATGTCTTCACCAATGGTTATCAATAATAACCGAAATGTCAAAAATCTATGTAAAAACCATTAAAACTGTCCTCCTATTGAGGTAACATTTTTTATAGGTCGCCAAGTAACATATATAAAATTTATCTTTTATATTATAACGAAAGTATAATTATAATTTATTAAAGTTTATGGGTGTCTGGCAGGGGGTAGCAACTGTCATAAGTGTCCGGCAATGGATGACGAGATTTCTAAAGTTATCCTGAAGAAAATATAAAAATTGAGCTTTATACTTTAACGAATTTAAAGTACTATTTTATACACCTTTATTACCTGTTACCTGCCAAAGTAACCACAACCCAAACTCTATAGTCGCTGGTCGTTCTTACCTGTATAGGGGGCATGCACAGAGAAACTTTCGGCTTTTATAAAATAGCGAAGGTCTGGCCGTCGTGGGCTCTTGTTCTATAATAAATCTTATAATATTTTAAAAATATATCTTGAATTTTTTGCTGATTTTTCTGTTTATTTTTTAGGTCATTCAACAAATAATGTTGAAAATAACCAAACATCAGGCGATTATTTCTGCGACAAGTGTTTTTCTGGATTTCTCAAATCATCTGAATATGAGAAACATTTTCGCGAGTGTCATCAAAATGAAATTCCTTTCCAGAAATGTGATTTAAATAAACATTTAAGAACACGTAATGACGACAAACACTTTACATGTATTCATTGTCCAAAGAAGTTTTCTGGAAAAACCAATTTAACTACTCATTTACGGACACATACGGGCGAGAAGCCCTTCAATTGTTCTTATTGCCCAAAAAAGTTTTCCGAAAAAAGTAATTTGACTGCTCATTTGCGGACACATACGGGGGAGAAACCCTTCGACTGTGCATACTGCTCCAAGCAGTTTTCCGAAAAAAGTAATTTGAATGCCCATTTACGGACACATACGGGCGAGAAGCCCTTCAATTGTATACACTGCCAAAAGAACTTTTCCTTAAAAGATAACTTAAATAGGCATTTACAAACTCATACGGGCGAAAAACCCTTTGATTGTGCACTTTGCTCAAAGAAGTTTTCTAGAAAAGGTACTTTGACTAAACATTTACGAACACATACAGGGGAGAGGCCCTTCATTTGTATACACTGCCAAAGGACTTTCTCCAGAAAAAGCACTTTGACTAAACATTTGCGAACTCATACCGGGGAAAGACCCTTCGTTTGTAATTTCTGCCCAAAGAATTTTTCAGATAAAAGAACTCTGACTAAACATTTACGAACTCACACCGTGTGAAGTTCTTCGACTGTAAATACAGGTCAGAGACTATATTATGACAACATCTTAAAATTTAAATGAAAAGGCAATGAAGGAATGAATAACGGACTGAATGGGAACTGCGGTCTAATTACTTGATTAGTGCTAGATAGTGGCGAAATTATCGATAGACGTGATACCTCTTCGAGTTATAGAGAATTAATAATTACATGCAATAGAATAAGGAATTCACGCACCCTTATAATTATGTACTATCAGAATTTACAATATATATGAATATAACTTATTATGAAATTTGAAAATTGTTAAAATAATAAAATTGATTATTAGATAACGGTACTATGATGTTTTTTTATTTATTTGATTTCAAATGAGGCAATTAAAACCATGAGAACAGTTATCAGGTTCTCGTAAGTAGAAAAAAGACTCTAAAGAAAACACAAAATCTTCTATGTCCTTATCAATTTTTTATTTTTTTATACTGGGAGACAGTTTCGGCCATCATCAGTCTAAAAAGTACAAACACATAAAACTTTACAATTGCAATACAATTAAGAAACAAAAATCAGTCCACTCACCCTACTAAGAAGAAGGTACTTTGTTAATGAGTGAAAAAAAAAGAAATAAACCAGAAAATCCATTGAGATTCATGGGATCGCTGACATAAAGTGCTGTTTCATCAAGACAACGCACCGTGTCACAAGTCAATCAAAACAACATGAATTGAACTTCGAATTGCTCCCACATCCACCGTATTCGCCAGATTTGACTCCCGGCGACTACTGGCTGTTCGCAGACCTCAAAAAAATGCTCACCGGTAAGAAATTTCACACAAATGAACAGGTTATCGCTCCCATTATATTCTATAGAATATAAATGTGAAAGTAAAAAGGTGGTGAAATCAGTATATCATTTGGCACAAATAAAAATTCTTGTTATTAGTCTTAAAATTCAATAAATTATTGAATATTAGAGTGAAATCTGTATATTTTGACCGGTTTACAGTGCCTCACTCCCTCCTCATGAGTCATAATGACATCACTAAAGTAATAACTTATTACCATATGGAGTTACCTAACCAACACCGCATTGTGATATTTGCTAATCTTTTTTTTTTTGTATTGCTGTTGAGACACTTTTTGGATTTTTTTAAAGTCAATATTGTATTTTATTAAACATTATTATTTACAAATTCAAATTTAGGGAACGAAGAAAAGATTATTTTTATTACAGACAAAAGGATCAGCCGGGGCTCGAACCCGGGATCTTTGCATATGTACTGCAATGCTTTGTCATAAGAGGTTTACCTCCTATATCCACTAAGCTACTGATCCCCGAACCCAAACTAATACCCTTTGTCTATATGAATTATGGAATTTCTTTTTTAATCCTCTCCTCGTTCATTTTTCGCAGCGTAGGCCTTGATTCATTAATTAAACAATTAATTATTCCAGCGCCTCCCAATCGATCGCAGACCCCAAAGATCGAAAATAATTTTCTCTTCACCCGAGGCGCGACCACAACGAGGCCGTGTAAAGACAATTAATAACAAATTCAAATTTAGGGAACGAAGAAAGATTATTTTTATTACAGACAAAACAAAGGGTATTAGTTTGGGTTCGGGGATCAGTAGCTTAGTGGATATAGGAGGTAAACCTCTTATGACAAAGCATTGCAGTACATATGCAAAGATCCCGGGTTCGATCCCCGGCTGATCCTTTTGTCTGTAATAAAAATAATCTTTTCTTCGTTCCCTAAATTTGAATTTGTTATTAATTGTCTTTACACGGCCTCGTTGTGGTCGCGCCCCGGGTGAAGAGAAAATTATTTTCGATCTTTGGGGTCTGCGATCGATTGGGAGGCGCTGGAATAATTAATTATTATTTACATTGGTTGTATTACTATTAGTATCTGGCCACCGAGCGATGCTCGGTAACTTTTTGCTTCAGTTAAAAACTGAATATTAATCCCCGAACCCCTTCCTCGCCCCCCGGAACCCCCACCCCTCCCCAATTCCGCCCCACCCCCGAAACCACTTCTTTCGCCCCCCGTACCCCTCCACCACTGCACCCCCCACATCTCCCCCACCGTCACTTACATCCTCGCCCCCGCCCCCTCGCCCAGTTTTTGCATTTCAATCCTTGTAGTAGCCCACAGATTATGTGTATATATGTATAGGTATATAAATAAATAATAATTGAATGTAATGGAAGGCAGCCCAGAGGTAGTGAGGAAAGAAAAAATTAACACATATCAAATCTTAATAAGAGAGGATGGAAGGGCTAAAAGGGAGAGGTGGAGGCCCTATCAAACAAAAATATTAATAATTTAATGCGTAAAAGCCAAGTTTTAGGAAAATAATTTCAACTAAAAATGTGAATTCAATTAAAAATATAGTTGTACATGTGAAATGAAAAACATTTGTTTTAATTGAAGTTACTAATATATTCTCGACTCATTGATGATATTGAACTTGGCAGCACATCAGATCTCACTACTTTTTTGGCAAACGGATTTTATTAATCGAACTTGGCCTTTTTTTTACACAAGTGTTTTTGTTGAGAAAATTGCTCGTTTAATATAATAAGATTATTACCTACTATTCATGAAGAATTATATGAAAATGAATGCTTTATTTTCCGTCTATTTACTTTTTTCTTTTAAAATTCAAAATTTTAGACAAAAATGTTTAATTTCTCCAGAAATAAAAAAAGTTTTCTCCTTCGCCCCCAAACAATTTTAATCATATGAGGAACGGGGGTGCAATCTGAACTATGGAAAGACTATATTTATTTTGCCTAAAATAAATTTGTTGGCGAAAAAGCCCGCGATTTAGACTGGTCAGATACTTTGAAGAATTTTAACTAGTTCTATTAAGTAGAAAATAATCTCTTAAATCCTGAGTGTAACGAAGTTTTAATATCATTATAAACACTTATTTTCATTGTTGTGACTTTTCAATTTAATGATTATTTATTTGATAATTAAGTTAAATAATTGTTAAAAATAATTATTAAGGTTTTATTTTTGAGATCTAATTGATTTAATATTTTTTATTATTTGATGTCGTATAAAAATAGTTTTAATAAAAGTTGTTCAGTTTTTTTTTTTGTAGATTCAGAATATGTCCAGAAACATATAGCTTACCATTTAAAAAACAGAACTTGACCTCGAAATACCCTTGAAAGCTTGTTCTAGTTTAGTTTCCCCCTGATATAAATAAACTTTTAATTTGAAACTTTTTTTGATATAATGCACTGTTTTTGAGTTATAAGACTGTCTCAAGATAAAAAAAACTCACCCGGTATAAATTGACTGATAACAAAAAATCTGGGCATGTCTCCTCTACTCCTAGAAGAATATCCATATTACCCTAACCCCTCAGTGGGTGTAGAGCCCTCCCTCCCCACCGAATTATTTTCCTGTCTATCTAATTTTTGATGAAATAAATCTATGAGCAATGAAATTTCAATAATACAGATTAGTTAAATTCAAACTGGACCTTTGCCGGGCTTCGAAGCTTCTCCTCGTCCCCCTTACTGTCCCCCGCCCCTCTGGAGATGAGGGGACGTTCTAGGTTTCCTTGACCTCAGTTGACTCTGATTAATTATTGAGAGCACTATTTTCTTTCTTACTTTCTTATTTATTCTTATCCCTTACTTGATCTACCTGCTGTAAAAGCTCATAAAAAATACTCAAATAGCTTTAATAAGCATGTTTATTCCAACTAAAAATCACAACAATACAATAAAATAATAAAAACAAAACAACAATAAACACGGCTAACTAAATCTCTACATCTTCCCTTTTTTAATCATAGCTCCACCGATCTGGAGGTTTTATCCTTCTTCCACTTCTGGTAGTTTTTGAAATATTCTGATCTTCATTCACTCTACTTCCATTTCCATCTATTACATTTTGATCTTCAATAAATTCATTCTTGTCTTCATCAATTCCATCTTGATCTTCACTTAATTCATTCCTTTTTTCCTCCGATTCATTCTTCTCTCTTCCTATCCTCTCCTTTTGTTTTTCTCTCACAAAATCTTTTTTTGACTCAAAGTTTTTTTATATTCAGAATAATATTCACCTTCATCTTCAGTTCGTTTATTATCCCACGTGTAGATCATTTGACTTGTATTTCTTCTCAAAATTCTTTCTTCAACTTCTATATCATAAGCTCTCGGTTCACTTCTTTTCCTTTTTACATAACCGTATTTCTTCAAGGCAGGTCCCACTTCTGACACCATGTAAAAGCTCATAAAAAATACTCAAATAGCTTTAATAAGCATGTTTATTCCAACTAAAAATCACAACAATACAATAAAATAATAAAAACAAAACAACAATAAACACGGCTAACTAAATCTCTACACCTGCGACAACTCCTGCTTACTCTTAATGCCCTTCTCTCTCTATGATCTGACCCCTGTTACTCTCTTGGACCATATTCTCTAGACCCCCGATTTTGCTTCTTATCGGTTTCTTTCTCTCCTTATAAAACACCCTGCCACGTACCCTCTGCCTTTCTCCCGAAACCGACCCTGTGCTCTTTAAGGCGATAGTAATTTTATATATGAAGTGTTCTTTATTGAGTGTTCTCACCTACGCCCGGCTTAACTACAATTCTACCTATTCTATCCGGCACAGCTCCTATCACCTACAGTCCACTGATAATCATCCCTTAGAAATCCCCTTTTTGCATTTAAACACAGATTAATAAATAGTATTATTTTAAGAAATCTATGTTTCGAGGTCTATTGGCTATTTTACTAATTTTTTAAATTTTTTATTTTCTAGATCATTCAAGATATGTTATTGAAAATAAACAAACATCAGGCTACTATTTCTGTGATAAGTGTTTTTCTGGGTTTCTCAAATCATCGGAATATGAGAAACATTTACGCGAGCACCATTCAAACGATTATCTCTTCCAGAAATTGAATTTAGAGACATATAATGATGACAAACCCTTTACATGCATTCATTGTCAGTTGAAATTTTCATATAAAAGTCAATTGTCTAACCATTTAAGAATTCATAAGGGAAAAAACTCTCTGAATGTAAATACTGCTCAAAAAAGTTTTTCGAAAAAAGTAAATTGACAAACCATTTACGAACTCATACGGGTGAAAAGCCCTTCGGTTGTACACAATGTCCAATGAAGTTTTCCCAGAAACCTCATTTGACATCGCATTTACGGATACATACAGGGGAGAGGCCATTTAGTTGTACACAATGTTCAAAGAAATTTTCTTTTTTAGCTTGCTTAAATAGACATTTACGAACTCATACGGGGGAGAAGCCCTTCGGTTGTTCAGTCTGCTCATTGAAGTTTTCCGAAAAATCTTCATTGAAAAACCATTTTCGAATTCATACGGGTGACCAGCTTTTCGGATGTACACACTGCTCAAAGAAGTTTTCCAGAAAAAGTATTTTGACTGAGCACTTAAGGACACATACGGGGGAAAAGCCCTTCAGTTGTACACATTGCTCAAAGAACTTTTCTAGAAAATGTAATTTGAAGGTTCATTTACGAAATCATACAGATAGATAGATTACCTTCTGTTTTCCTTCCTATCCTCAAAGATTGAGCCCAGTGGTTCTCAACCACTGTGCCGCCCAGGCAGCAACAGTATATTCTATATATATTCTTTCAATATCTTTCCCGGACATTCAGATATCCCGGCGAAGTCCCATAAATCTAGTAAGAATATGTTTAGAAACACATAATGTCCGCCTAAAAATCTTCTACCGATATTTTGGGAATATCCCAAGGAATGTTCTAACAATCTTCTACCGATATCCTGGGAATATCCCAACAATCTTCTACCGATATCCTGGCCTGTTCTAAGAATATCTTTATGATATGTATATTCTCGAATATCCTCGGAATGTATAAAACCAGTGGCTTCCCCCCTCCCAGCTTTCTCGTCCCCACCCTCAGCATTTATTTTATGCACTTCTAAAGAATTAGCAGAGGTACAATTTTGGTAAAATCACACATGTTTTATTTATTCGTGTTCAATAAATAATTACAATTAATTATTATGTGTGATTTTATTAAAACTTCAACTTTTTTAATAAAATCTGCCGCGCGTGGCACACTAAAGTGCCATCAAACCTTTGCCAGTGTTGAGAATGCATTGTTTTTCTGTAGGTAGTTATAATTTATTTGAATATAAATATTTCTTTAGCTTTGACCCTGTTGATGAGTTGTTTATTTCTACTACAATAAATTGGCAATATTGTCTTTATAAAAAACTACATTTATTACCCAGGTAGCACAAGAGATTCTACGAATATCCACCAAGTATATTAAAAGGACATACTATACAGGGTGCATAGGAAAGTCCCTTTAACCTGAAAATACTTGCGAATGGAGAGTGCTACAGCCACGCAAGTGAGGTAACGGTATAGTAAAGCGACTATGCCCGACCTAATGCAAACGACACCAGCGCCCCTAGTGGCGAAATGTGGAAGTTAACCATTGCAAATCGAAAACGAAAAGAGATAGAGCAAAATTTCCAATTAGAAAGTTTTAGAGCATCAATTAATTAGTACGAAACGATATTTGGTTTACACGGAAAGGATAAATTACTGCCTGTATCCAAAAATGTCCGTAATCTATGCACTCCATTTTGTGTAAATATTTGAAAGAAATAGCCAGAGGAAAGAAGAAATATGCACAATTTAATGAATAAATACTAGTATGTGCTTACATCAATACATTAGGAATCAAATTATCGTCTGCCATCAATAATTTTATGCTATGAGATTATGTTGTTTGTATCAAGCGAGCGCCAACACCTTTTAAACTAAAAATTTTAAATGCATTGGAAATTAAAGTTTTCAGACATTACAGTACAGTACAAAGTCACAAACTGCATTTCCACACTGCTACATTTCCGAAATGTAAATATGTAGAGTAGAACAGTCGCGCATAGATTACGGACATTTTTGGATACAGGCAGTAATTTATCCTTTCCGTGTAAACCAAATATCGTTTCGTACTAATTAATTGATGCTCTAAAACTTTCTAATTGGAAATTTTGCTCTATCTCTTTTCGTTTTCGATTTGCAATGGCTAACTTCCACATTTCGCCACTAGGGGCGCTGGTGTCGTTTGCATTAGGTCGGGCATAGTCGCTTTACTATACCGTTACCTCACTTGCGTGGCTGTAGCACTCTCCGTTCGCAAGTATTTTTCAGGTTAAAGGACTTTCCTATGCACCCCATATATATTCCAATTATCCTCAGGAGATTTTTAGAATATTTGCACCGGAAAAATTCTTGGACAAATCTTCCTAGAATATCCTTTGGTGGATAATCTAAGAATATTCTAGTAAATTGAATTAAATGTCCTACACGAATATTTTAGTTCTAAGAAAATTCCCAGAATATCTACGAAGATTGAAGATTATTCACAGGATATTCCAATCTCTAGAAAAGATATTATCAGAATATTTATAGATTATTCTTGTAAATATGTTTCACCTTGCACCAACACCACAATCTCTACTAATGATTATTCTTGTGCTACCTGGGATATTTAAGTGTTGATTTTTGACAAAGTTTACTTACAAGAGTAAAAGTCATTAACATTTTTTTTTTTTTTTTTTTTTTTTTAGGTTAAAAATAAAATAAAATGAGAGAGTCTTCTGTTTTTTAAATAAAATAATTTTTAATTATTTCTAGAGACTATAGTTTCGAAGGCATAGCCTTCATCATCAGTCTATCACAAATACTTCAAATTAGTCACAAATCAAGATTTATACATAGAAAATTTGAAAAATATATAATGTCTCTTTCTTCATGTTTCTTCTTGGGAGTCTAGAATATACCTGGATCAATATCTGGGTTACTCTTTTTGTTTAGGTATTTTCTAAAGAGTTTTACCTGAATGAATGGAATGTTTTCAAAAAAGGGTCATTGATAATTTCTAGTTTTTCATTTAAAGATTCAATTGGGCTTTTTCCAAGGATTTTAATATTTCAATGGATTCTTTTAAAGAAAGAATTAAGGGGTCATTGACTTCTTTGATCAATTTAATTTTGGATTGATCTGGAAAACTATGATTGTTAGCATTTAAATGCCCTGCAAATGCATAATTTTCATATTTTAATTTGTAGGCTCTCTTGTGTTCATTGATCCTAATAGATAAATTTCTTTCCGTTTTTCCTATATAAGTTGCATTGCAATCTTGGCATGTCAATTTATATACACCGGATTTTTCATTTTCCGGAATTTTATCTTTAATTTGACTTAATTCACTTCCTAATGTATATGGTGATCTAAAGATTGTTGCGTACCCTAAAGATTTTAATTTATGCTTTATTTTTTCTGGACATCTTACCATAATATGGTAATATTAGTTTTGGCAGATCGTTAATTTGGGAATTTTGTGAATAGATTAAATTTAAATTTGATTTTTGAATTTTACCTTTTAATATTTGATCTATTAAATTGCTTTCAATAACTATTATTTATAGCTATTTCTTTGATTATCTCTAGTTCTGTTAAAAAATGCTCTTTCTTTAATGGGATACTATTTAAACGGTGGATCATTGAATGGAATGCTGCCAATTTATGTGACATTGGTCGACAAGCCATGTTGTGAATTACGGTATCTGTAGATATTATCTTTCCTATAAATTTCGAATGTGTGTTTATTTTCTTCAATTTTAATTTTAAGGTCTAAATAATTTAATGTTTTTCTTTTTCTTTTTCTACGGTAAATTTGATTTTTTCATGTAATGAATTTATATGTTTTATGAATTTATTGAGAATTCTTTCAGTCCCTGTCCATAAGACAATCACATCGTCAACATATCTATAATAATATTTGATATATTGAGAGAATTCGCACTTTATATTTAAAAATTGTTTTTCGAAATGTTTTAGGAAAATTTCGGCAAATAATGGTGACAGAGGGTTTCCGATTGCTAAACCATTTTTTGTTCATAAAATTTATCGTTGTATTGGAAAAAATTGTGATTTAGACATAACTCCATTAAATCACTTAGGTCTGTTTTTTCTTTTATGTTCAAATTTGGACATGTATAAATTATCTGGTCAACTAGGTCTTTTGTTTCTGAAGGGGGACGTTTGTAAATAAACTTATGATATCTAAAGAGATTAATTTTGCGTTATTGGGGATATCTATGTTTTTAATTTTATTTATTAAGTCTAATGAATTTAAAATTGAGTGATCTGGTTGAAAATTAGTTTTTTCTTTGAAGATTTTATTTAGGCTTTTGGCTAATTTTGTTACACACGCTCCTGAGTAGCTTACTACAGGTCTAATTGGTATTTCGTCTAGTTTTTCCGATTTATGAATTTTCGGAAGGGAATACAATCTAGGACACTTTGGGTTCTTTTCTATTAACGACATTTTGGTTTTTTCGTTTAAAATTTTGGAATTTTTAATTTTGTCCCTAACTAATTTGTTATATTTATTTACTGGGTTTTTAATTTGATTGAAATTTTGTGTTTTCAAGAAGGTTTCGGTTTTCTCTTTATAAATTTTTTGATCTAGTATAACTATTGAATTTCCTTTGTCACTTTTTACTACTGTTAAATTGTTTTCCTTAATTTTTGATTTTAGTGATTTTATTGTTTTATTTTCCGAATAATTGATTTTGTTCCTATTTTTTCTATTTCTTGTCCTAGGATTTTAGCACAAATTGTTTTGTTGGTGTCATTTGTGCTAAAAAGGTTCTATTTCGGCTGAAAACTGCAATTTTTTTTTACAAGTTTTTCCTTCATAAAATAAAAATTACTGGTCCTAGGAACTTGATTCCTATCTCATTCTGTAGGAAATCCTATTGACTTGAACGTTTACTTGTACCACTTTTTTGATAAAACTCTTAGATTTATAGATATCCAGCATTTTCCATTGACGCATGAGGATTCGGATCATATACTATATATATTTGTCTAGATTAATTTGCCGCAACGCTGACGTAATGCTGCCGAGAGAGAGCGCCATCGGTATATTTGCGGCAAATTTGAAATATAATCGTAATTTGGACTCAAATTTCGAAATGAAAGACTCCAATTGATTTTAAATTAAGAAACATTAAATATATTGATAATTATTACCCCCCCCCTTCACCACTCAAAAATTAAATATTCAATTCGCTTTTCTTTGCGCACAGAAAAAGAAATCAATCACATCTTATTTGATTTATATATTATTTGTTTATTTTTTAATAATTTGCCACTTTTTTATAATTTTTAAAAATCTAAATTTTGTTATTCTTATTTTTTGATTTTTACAAAATTAAACGACTTAAGACACGCATGCCCATATGAGTTTCTCATGGCAATACTGGATGGAGCAGCCTGTCATACAAACAACACCTGATCTCTTTTAAATATTTGGAGCCTTATATCGATTATGGATCCCAAATTTTAAAAAAATGATATAATATAATTCTCCTCCTCACACGATACCACTTATTTAAATAAATCTATTTCCGCACAAAAAATATCACAATGCTGTAGATTATAGAAGAAAAAAATACTTCCAGATTCATATCTAGAGCCTCATTTCGTGTAGCTGTGTCAGGACGAAAATGAGGCGAAACTTTTAAGAGACTATGTATTTTCGGGAGTTTACAGGTATACATTTGGAGTGTGGTTTTTTAAGAGGAATAAAATTTTTGGACCGAGACGCCGCCCGCCAGGGCACCGCACGGAGGGCCGAGCTTCGGAGGCGCGTGCCGAAGGCTGCACGCACAAAGCTCGTATATATATATATATATATATACCTATATATCCTGTCCGGAAAATGTAGGATATCTTTAAATCAAAGAGTTTTAACAAAATAGTGGTCCAAATAAACCTTCAAGTCAACGAAATTTTCTAGAGAAAGAGATAGAAATCAGGTTTCTAGGATGAGTCCTTTTCATTTTATGAAGGAAAAACTGCGATTTTTTGCAAAAAATTTCAACCTCATTGTGACACGGTTTACCCTTATCCAATTTATATGAAACTTTGTTTAAATTGCAGTAAATTTAATCTAGTTTTAAAATGTATAGAGGCTTCTCTGTTGAAAACGTGCTCCTTCATGGTTAAAATGGGAAAAAATCGAACAAAGTGCGAGTTTTAGGGATATTCAAAAGTGATCCTGGGGGGGGGGGGGGTGGATCCCAATTAAAAATCGAACTACTAGACCAATTTTGCATTTATTTTTTTAATCAACGCGAAAATTTGTCCTCTTTAATTTACTATAGAACGGTTATTTATAAAATATAGACCGTTTTCGTGTTATAAGCGAAAAACTTGAAAAAGTCTGAAAATTTCGAGGTTTTTCGGCCGCCAAAAGTTGACCCCCCCAGATCGACTTTCGAGGTCGCAAACTTAGATTTGGCATACTCACACCATACCAAACGATCCTAGAAAAATATGTTTTCCCGCAATTAATATAACCTGAACCCCGCCCCCCCCCCCTATTTACTGGGCTTTATAGGAAGATAATTTTTTTTTGTGATCTACATTTTTCAATCTGTATTGATTTTTTAAGAATAAAATTAATCTCATAGCATAAATGGTTATTGAGATATTGACTCCATTTCTCTAGGGGGGGGGGCAGTGCCCCCTCGCCCCCTTAACTCCGCGCATACTTCTAGCTACTAAGAGGCCCGCCGAGTTGCCGAATCAGTCATTTAGTACCTGGAGCCACCGAGCGATGCACGGTAAGCCCTGACCCCCCCCCGCTCCCGAAACCACACACCTCGCCCCCACCCCAACCGCGCCTCCCACCCCGGATTCCCCACAACTGCACCCCACCTCCTACATCCACCCCACCCCGCACCCAGTTTTTGCATTTCTACCTTTCTAATGGTCCACATATTATGTGTATATTTGTTTATTACTCGTACACCAATTCGCCCACATTCGTTCATATTGATAAACATTATAAAAAAATAATAATAAAAAAAAAATAATCCTATAGGATGTGAAATAAAAACATAAAATTAAATCAGATTTGTTTCCAAGTTATATAAAAAAAAGCCACTTCAACCACTTTATTTGTAAACACACCTGTTTTGTTATGATTTAGACACCTGTTAATTAAAAACAAACAAATTCCTAATTTTAATATAATATATTAATATTTGCTATAACCCATTAGTGGGTTTTAAAATTAAAAAATCCAATTAAAGATAATTGAAAAAAATGTAAACAAACTTTTTTATTGAGATTTTCATCTATCAATAATTACTTTAATTAAGAAAAGATCAATTAAGATTACATTTGCCGAGGTCCAGACCTAGCCAGATCGCTTTCTCATCCTCAAATCTTGTTAATAGAATTTGTTTCATCAAAATCAGTAGTGTCGTTTTCAAAATAGAACCAAGATACAAATAAATATATATATATAAATAAATATACAAACAATTTTTGCTCGTTTAATAAGAGTAGATAGATAATTCGAATAAAACAGCTTAATTATTCGATTAGACGCAACTGCCCTCTTTCGATCTATAAAAAAAACCCAACTGAAAGATTAATTTTTGACAAACTCTATTTTCTAAAGCAAATCCTATATTTATAATAAATATTTCCTGTTCTAATTAATACATACTTAAACTTGTAATTTTTAGCATTTCATTTATTCTCGGTGTTTTGTTACTCACTTGAAAAATCGCAAGATATCTATTAATCCAACAATGGAATATCCAATCCATAGAGGTTAGATATTATTTTAATATTTAATATAAAGAATTTATTTGTATTAAACTTTTAGACCAAGATCCCAGAGAGCCCAAACCTAAATCAAAGTATAAAGCCTAAGATTTTTTCTATGGGTGAGTACTATAGTAGGTTATAACCCGAGGGGTGAACCGCGAGCTAATATCGTGTACACCTACTTCCACTTTCATTTCCAAGTAGAAGACAATAGATTAAGGGGCATTATCTAATGAATTCCAATATAATTCCAAAGAGGGTGTACACCTAATTCCAATCACGGATCACCCCTCGTTATAACCTATGGGTATTAGCTAACTTGAGTCAGGGGGGCTTTGGCAGATATCAGTTATCAAAGAGGTGAAAAAATGGGTTAGCAGACTCCAATAGAGTTTTTTGTCTCGAGGGTGTAAGCTGACTGCCCGGAAAGCATGTTAGTTCTCAGGTTCGACTCCTGGGGGGATGAATCCCCTCTGATATCGCAATTTAATAATATTTCTATTAAAATCATAGAATCTGTCCTATAAATTAAATTCTTTCTCGTTTATATTAATAATGATTAAATATTTCTCATAAAATATCTATTAAAAACCTGGTCGGTTTTTATTTATTTATTTTATTTTTAACAAAGTATACAAACATAGGACCTTAGGTCCCACCTAGTGTTTATACATAATTTAGCAACAATATTTTACAAATTTGGCAAAAGAGTTCACCAATACACAAATTTTATGGGGGAAGAAGAGAGAAAAAAAAAAGTAGAGAAAGATTAGAAGACATAAAGGAAATAAGAGTAAGGAGTATCAGTTATTGGGATCCATAAAGAAAGAAGACCTGAGAGCACCAAGAGTTTTTCATCAATTTCACTCCTTTATTTCGGCCCCCGGAGAAGGGAAAGTTTCGGTTTTTCAATTTCCTCCTTTATTAATGTGCCAAGCTTTACCAGTATGTTAGATTTCAGCATTCTAGCTTGATCATATTTCCACTATATGTTAATTAAGCCTATAATAAATTTAACCCCTTCATTTTAGGTCCTGAAAAAGAAAAAGTTTTACTTTTTCGATTTTTCCCTTTAATTGTAGCCCAAACTCTACCAGTATGCCAAATTTCAGCATTCTAGGATCAGCGGTACTTTAGGTTTTTGATATGTCAGTCAGTCAATGTTAAAAATGGCACTTTTCAGACATTAATAACTTAAGAACTATAATGGTTTTATATAACGGTAAATCACTCGTATCCATAATAAGCATTAATTAACAGGAATAGCAGGGAATTGGACAAAATTAAAAACAGAGTTTTTATTAAATGGGCCAGACGTTTCGTCGATTAATTTCGACTTCCTCAGTGGCTCATTCTATCACTCTTTGTCAAAAGACAATTCCACTATGCGACGAAACATCCTTTAATCTTTTTTATTTAAACTATAATACATTGTTGTTGGCTTATGCCTCAATTGCTCAAGAATCTTGAACTTTTTCACACTTGAACAATCAAAAAATTAAAAACCTTTAATCAAAATTTATCACAAAAAAAAAATATTAGTAATGAAGCTGTTGAAGCTTTTATTTTTGTGATTAATTTGATTAAAGTTTAAATTTTTATTTAAATCACACATGATTACTTTATAATTATTTATTGAAACAAATAATTACAATTTTAATACTATTATTACTGTATTAAAATTGTAATTATTTGTTTCAATAAATAATTATAAAGTAATCATGTGTGATTTAAATAAAAATTTAAACTTTAAAAAAAAATATGTTTTTTTGTGATAAATTTTGATTAGAGGTTTTTAATTTTTTAATTTTTTGATTGTTCAAGTGTGAAAAAGTTCAAGATTCTTGAGCAATTGAGGCATAAGCCAACAATGTATTATAGTTTAAATAAAAAAGATTAAAGGATGTTTCGTCGCATAGTGGAATTGTCTTTTGACAAAGAGATAGAATGAGCCACTGAGGAAGTCGAAATTAATCGACGAAACGTCTGGCCCATTTAATAAAAACTCTGTTTTTAATTTTGTCCAATTCCCTGCTATTCCTGTTAATTATAATAGTTTTATTTATGAAATTTGGGATTCTAGGTGTTCCAGTGAGCCATATTAGGCATGCAAAATTTCAAGTTTATAGGTCTAATAGTTTTTGACTTATGGGGGTGTCGAATGTAGCTTGAAATGGGGTCGCTGGGATCTTGGTCTATTTTGTTATAAACTAAATATTCCAATTTTTTGATTATATATTTTTTATTAATAAAAATTTAATATTAAAATAATAAATAAATTAATTTACCTTTGGATAAGACAAATGTGTAGAATTAATGAGAGAAACATACTTATTTTTTTTCAGGTCCACTCCATATGTGCTTTTATTGTCAAATGATGTTCATTAGTGAAGAATTTTTATGTAGACATCAAAAAAAATGCATTCCTATGGCATTACATTCAATATTGAAAACTAAATTGAAATTGAAACGAAATGAATCATTAGAAGGTTAATTTATTCATTATTTATCTATAACAATAAGGCCGGGCGCACACTGGATATGCAGTTCCGCAGCACAGGCAGGGCATTTTTTGCTGACCCATGTTTTCAAGTAGAGGCGAGCATTTTGAGACGCAGCACAGTCCTGCCCCACGTGCCGACTGCGTCCACTTGTGGTGACGCCACAGAAACTGTTTCAAGCAGGGCGCAGTTTTTTATTTTTTAATTGGTTTTTTATTTTAAAACCCACAAATACTTTACAACGAATATTATTATATATCTATTAAAATTAGGAAATTTTAATATTTTTTTTTCATTATACAGGGTGGGGCATAAAGATCTACCACATTTTGAAGAGGTATAAATAAAAACACAATAGCAAATACTAACCATCCAAAATGGGGGGTGGGGGGTCAAAAAATGAAAATTCTTGCCCTTGAAGCAAACTCAACCAAATTTTGTATACATATTCTTTGGACTCCCAGAAGTCTAAAAATGCAAAAACTAACCACCCAAAATGTGAGGGAGGGTCAAAAAATGAAAATTCTTGCCCCTGGAGCAATAAATTCAACCAAATTTTGTATACATATTCTGTGGACTCCCAAAAGTCTAAAAATGCAAAAACTGGGTGTGGGGGTCTGATGCAGGGATGGGCTACAGAGGGCCCGGGGTGGGTTTGGGGGGTGAAATGGGTGCGTAGTGGGGTGCAGGGTGCGAAGGTGGAATGGAGTTGGGGTGCGGGAGCGCGTGGGTTCAAGGGGTGTAGCACCCTGCCTAGCGGAGAGGCCGCATCTACATTAATGTTTTATCTTTTTTTACAAAATAAATGTTTCGCGTAAAGGGGTCATTCTACTTCTGTGCTTTCGTCGACCTGATGCCCGAAACTGCCCCTCAATGTGCGCGTACACTGTGCGACACAGTGTTTCGTTTTCCTGCACTGCGCTGCGTCGCCTTTGCATGCGCGGATCCAGGGGGGGGCGATGGGGGCCGAGCGCCCCCCCCCCCAAGCATTGGAGATCAACATTTTTTATATGTTTATTTAATTTTTTTTATATAACATTAAATTTTAAAATTGAAGAAAATAAAGTTTCTATGTGGGGGGGGGGGGACGGCGTCTCTGCCCCCCCCGCTTGAACATTTCGATCGTGACACACTTCCGAGATCAAAAGTAGATCTTATATACCGGCGACCGCCCCCCCCCAATCAGAGGTCTGGATCCGCGCCTGCGCCTTTGAGTAAGCTAATACGGTGTCAGGAATTAATAAAATAATAGACAAAACACAAATATTTTAACAACAACAAAGTATACAAACATAGGACCTTAGGTCCCACCTAGTGTTTATACATAATTTAGCAACAATATTTTACAAATTTGGCAAAAGAGTTCACCAATACACAAATTTTATGGGGAAGAAGAGAAAAAAGTAGAGAAAGATTAGAAGACATAAAGGAAATAAGAGTAAGGAGTATCAGTTATTGGGTGGGATCCATAAAGAACGAAGATCTGAGAGCACCAAGAGTCGGGTTTGCGTGAAATTTGGATGGAAGTTCATTCCAAAGCCTTGCATCCGCCAATTTGAAGGAATGAAAGAAGTGTTTAGTTTTACAATATGAACAAGTTTTATTGTAACTATAAAAGATATTTTAAAATTTTCGGAAAAATGAAAGCTGTAACAATCATTGATTGTGACCGATTACTCCGTCTCTGATGAAGAGGAATTTGGGTCTGATTGACAGTTAATACAAGTGTAAAAGGGTTTGTTCTCTGCACAGGTGATGTGTACCCACTTCTTGCAGGAAATACACTGGATCCAGTCTTGACCAGGTTTGGATGAAGCATAACTCTTGAAACACATCAAACTTAATTTGATACACCGTATCAATTTGACCCAAAATGAGCGTATCAACTTCTTATCACGATGGAGGGGCCAGCCAGGCCTTTAGGGGTTGCACCTTTTTAATGTCTTGTAACTCCTCTCTCATCAATTATCATAAAAAAAACTTGACCCAAACGTCGCATTACACTAAACTCTAAAATATTTACTTGAAACCGGAAACAGTTACAGCAAAGTTAAAAAGGTGAAATTCTTACCTTTATAACATGTAACAACGTGATGTCGTCGATAACACAATTTAGGAACAAATTAACTTACAATAATAATTGAAAAACAGTAGTGAAAATTTACTTTCGACGATGAAAAACAGTTTTTAACCGACTTCAAAAAGGAGGAGGTTCTCTATTCGACTGAATTTTTTTTTGTGTGTATGTTACCTCACATTTCTCCGCCAATTGTGAACCGATTTTGAAAAAAAAATTGTATCGTGTTCAGTCTAGCTTCCGATTGGTCCCGTTTTTTTCATTGGTATTAGATCTTTTTTGTTAGGTTTGTTCAGGCCTAACTTATTTGTTTATGAACCTATTTCGATGATTCTTTTTTTATTGGAAAGGGGTGTCTTAGGGATGGTGTCATATTAATTTGGTCAAGTTCTGATGATATGATCACTATTAATAACATCACTAAAAGAAAAATAAAAATAATTTTTAAGAAAAAAGTAAAACGGACTTCAAAAAAATTAAATGCAACAAACAAAATACACTAAAAGGTATAAAATAATTATTATCCCATTTAGCTACAACTAAACGACGAAATATTAACATGAAATTACTTTTTGAAGTCGGTGCCAAACAAACTATAAGCGAGCGTACCCGCCAAACTTACTAAGTAAGATCCGTCGAGTGCGATTCATAGGAGGTATATGTTTGGCACCGACTTCAAAAGTAATTTCATGTTAATATTTCGTCGTTTAGTTGTAACTAAATAAGATAATAATTATTTTATACCTTTTAGTGTATTTTATTTGTTGCATTTAATTTTTGAAGTCGGTTTTATTTTTTTTCTTAAAAATTATTTTTTAGTTCACAACTAACAAAGCGAAACAACCTCCTCCAAGTGATCACGCGTGATTGCAGAATTACCAATCGGTTGTCCTAGCCAAGCCTAGTCGCCACTTGTCTGCGTCTACTCATTAGGAAGTGGTTTGGCCTGTATCAACACTAGACCCGGTCTCCCCTACTCATCAAAATAAGACGAAAATAAGGAATACCATTTTTTGAGATTTCGCTTAATTTTCGAAATATTGAGTTTAAAAAATACTGTTTTTTTTTATTTATTTTTTTCAATTGTTTTTTTATAGAAACCACGGAAACCGTAGTATCACGGGTATTCCGTGTGGCGCCGCTATCTGAGGACGGATTCTTTTAGAACTAGACAAAATAAGTCCGAAAGTAAAAATAAAATTTTAAACTACAAATAATAAACTAATAAAAAAATGGAAATATTTGACCGTGTAAAATCTGATCACTACACTAATTTATACACACTTCCATACACACATACGAACACTCAATGGCCAAAATGGGCTATAGTTACCGAAGACCATAAAAAAATAAATAAAATTTGATTGTAATTTTGAATAATATGTATATGTTTACAAGTATTTTTCTAAATTATCTTCAGGTTATTATTTCTACGGTCATACGATGAAAAAGACCTCTCCACATCCACGGACGTATTGGGGGGCGAATTTAAAGGAACTTAAAGCCCCCCACTTTTACTAAATATTGCAAACTTTTCATCATTTTCTTGTATAATATAGTATCTAGTACAACTGAATAATAAGATAAAATAGTGGGTTGTAGTTTTGTAGCTTGTTTACATCCTTTGTAGTCCAACCTCCTACTTCGTAGTCCAACACTACACTCTTCTCGTTGAGGCCTATTTCAGTTTTTTTCGAACTTAAATTAATGTCCTCCTGTTTTATTTAATTCTTTCTACGAAAAATTACTTTTAAAACCTCTGTATTTGGCGCGAAATATGCAATTTTATGCAATATCCTTCAAATATGCAATTTTATGCAATATTACTCAAATATGCAAAAATATGCATTATAAAATTTATCCCACAGTATCCTAGATGTATGATTCGGATAGATAATTGATCCCCTGGGTCGTATGTGGCGGCAAACAAAATATACGATTACATAGGAATCCCTCTAGTTATATCTACTCTTATTAAACGAGCAATAATTGTATATTTATTTATTTGTATATATATTTGTTTATTTGTTTATATATTTGTATCTTGGTTATATTTTGAAAACGACTCTACCGATTTTGATGAAATTCACGGGTTAGGGGTTTTTGGGGTGACAATTCGATCTGAAACGGTCTCATCTTCGACAAAATTGTTTTTGATGGGTTTTTTCGCAATCAAATTAATTATTCTCAGGTAGACAAATCCCATTCTTAGGGTTTTAAAAAAGTTTCTCTTTTCCTTTTATACCCAGGCAGACAATGGGTTGTTTGTTTCATTGTTCTAAAAGGCCTTGAAGAAGTATTGCGATTGTGGATTTCAACATATTTTGTTCTCCCTAAAAGTTAGAAATATTAATAAACGTTTTATAATTGTTTTTATAAAGAACTTTATTTATTTAATAGAATAAAAAATAATCAAGAATTTATTTAAAAATATATTTCGCATAAGCAGGTCTCAATTTTCTGAAAAAAACAACACATTTTGATAGGTTTTATTTATTAACAATTGGATGAATAAAAATGAATCATATGGTTGAATCAAAACAGGTGCAGAAGGTGGGGCGCAGTGGTGGGGAATCCGGCGGTAGGGAGAGGTTTCGGGGTGTGGCGGGTGGGGTGGGGGGGCTACATTGGGCGACTATTATATATTTTTGTATTTTTTTAATTTGAAAGCGGCTCTCAAATAAAAATCGACTTTTATATCAGAATTTTAAATTAAAAATAAAATTAAAATAAAGCTTTTAACTGAAGGAAGAAGTTAACGAGCATCGCTTGGTGCCTCCAGGTACTATAAGCTTATAAGCAGATTGGGATCAAATAAAATGACAGCGTACTTAGTAGTACTTGGAGCCACCGAGCGATGCAATATATAATACACGCCCCATGGACCCCCCTCCCCGAAACCACACACCTCGTCCCTCACCACTGCATCCCCACCGCCACCCCCACTCCGCTCCACCCCCGGATCCACCACAACTGCACCCTACCTCCTACATCCACCCCACCCCGCACCCAGTTTTTGCATTTCTAACTTTCTAATGGTCTACATATTATGTGTATATTTGTTTACTAGTACACATACCAATTTGCCCACATTCGTTCATATTGATAAACATTATAAAAAAATAAATAGGAAAATAATAATAAAAAAAATAATCGTATAGTATCTGAAATAAAAACAAAATTAAATAAGATTTGTGGGGGGGTCGGGTAGGCTAGGCGGTAGCATGTCAGCCAGCTAACCAAGAGGACCCGAGTTCGAATCCGGCTCGAGGCATCCGGCTAAAATCTGACCCCCGAGGTAGAGACAAATTTAAAAATAAAAATAAATAGTATCGTAAATGGCTTATGGCTACCATGGCCGAAAAGCCAAAAAAAAAAAAATAAGATTTGTTTCCAAGTTATATAAAAAAAAGCCATTTCAACCACTTTATTTGTAAACACACCTGTTTTGTTTAGAATCCACCTGTAATGTTATTATTTAGACACCTGTTAATTAAATTTTAATATAATATAATAATATTTGTTTAAACCTATTAGTTGGATTTTAAAATTAAAAAACCAATTAATAAATAAAAGATAATTGAAAAAAATGTAAATAGATATATTGAGATTTTCATCTATCAATAATTACTTTAATTAAAAAAAGATCAATTAAAATGAAATTTGTCGAGGACCCGACCTAGCCAGATCGTTTTCTCATCCTCAAAACTTGTTAACAGAGTTGGTTTCATCAAAAGAGTAGATAGATAACCAATACAATTTTAATTCGCCTGAAAAATTCAATTCCACTAAATAAAATTTATTGAAGAAATCTAAAAATCGAAGTCTATTTGCTATTTTATAATTATTATTTTTTGTTTTGTTTTTTAGATCATTCATCAAATGATGACGAAAATAACCAAACCTCGGGCGATTATTTCTGCGACAAGTGTTTTGCTGGGTTTCTTAAATTATCTGAATTTGAGAATCATTTACGCGAGCACCATCCATACGATTATCGCTTACAGAAATTGAATATAAATAGACTTTTAAGAAAACATTATGTAGCTGCCAAAACCTTAAAATGTATTCATTGTCCAAAGAAGTTTTTCTCACAAAGTAAATTGACTAACCATTTACGAACTCATACGGGTGAGAAGCCCTTCGGTTGTACGCATTGCACAAAGAAGTTTTCTATAAAAGATAGCTTAACTAGACATTTACGAACTCATGGGAAGGAGAAGCAATTCTCTTGTGCACAATGCTCGATGAAATTTTCTGAAAAATCTAATTTGAAGGTGCATATACGAATTCATACTGGTGAGAAGCCTTTCTCGTGTGCTTTCTGCACAATGACTTTTTCCGAAAGAAGTAAACTGATTTTGCATATACGTACTCATACCGGAGAAAAGCCCTTCTCTTGTGATAAGTGCCCGAAAAAGTTTTCCCAAAAAAGTAATTTGACCAAACATTTACAAACTCATACGGGGGAGAAGCCCTTCAGTTGTATTCACTGCTCAAAGAAATTTTATCAAAAAAATAATTTGTTGGTGCATTTACGAACTCATAAAAAAATAATTTTCTTAAATTCAAGCTCAATGACCGAAGGGGTCTATAAAAAATTATAGGCAACTAGTGTAGAAGGTTTAATTTTCGAATATATTCTCAGAGAAAGCAATGAAAATTCTTCTAGAAAATAGCCAACTAGCCAACAACCACAGGATATATACATATTTACATGTTTAAAGTGTATGTATTATCAAAAATTTATTATAATTTAATTTGAACTAAATATAACAATATAAATAATTTTATTTTTGTTTTATTTTTGAAATGTCATTGTTGTAGATTTTAAACATTATTGTTCTATTTAAATCTTTGTTTATTATTTAGTAAACGTTATTTTCAATAAAACTTATTATTTTCTTTTTACAATATCGTTGTAAATTTGTAAAAGATTGAGAGAGAATCCTGGATAAATATAAAGAATAATTATTGTATCCTGATTCTTATGCATGAGTCTATAGCTACAGGGGCGTGAAAAATCGCCTGGACCTGAATATGAAGCCATTTTCCTTGCTGCAGATTTCACCACAGAGGAAATATGTTCATTCCAAGAAACGCAAAGAGGTACGTACGTACATACATACGGACCAATAGATTTTTGGTCTCGGGGGACCACAATATCCGGTTTTATGTTCTAAATCGAGTTTCATATTATCGGCATTGATAGGGGGAAACTAAACTACGCTATTGTTTGTTGACCTAGAACAAGCTTTCAAGGGTATTTCAAGGTCAAGTTCTGTTTTTTAAATGGAAACATATGTTTCTGTACATATTCTTAATCTAGAAAAAAAACTGAACAACTTTCATTAGTACTATTTTTTTATACGACATCAAATAAACCAAATATTAAATCAATTATATCTCAATAAAATATCCAAATAATAATTATTATTAACAATTATTCAACTTAATTATCAAATAATAATGATCCAATATTTAATTATTAAATAGATAATTTAATAATTTTCTGACAATGTACAGTGACATTCTAGAGTATATCCCAAGTCTTCTGGATGAAACAACTTTCTTCAACAAAAAAAAAATGCTCCATTTTTATTATAGTAATACAAAATAACTATCTACAGGATTGACACGAGAAATAAATTTTTTAAGCTCAAGAATTTTAAATAGATCTATTAAGTAGAAAATAATCTCTTAAATTTGATTATAATGAAGTTTTAGGATCATTATAAACACTTATTTTCATTGTTGTGACTTTTCGATTTAATATAGTAATTGTTTGATCATTATTATTTGATAATTAAGTTGAATAATTGTTAAAAATAATTGTTTTTTTTTGTAGTTTTTAATGAATTTGGTGTTGGTACTTGGTGAAACATTTTTTAAAATTATTGGATAAAAATAATTATTAAGATTTTTTTGAGATCTAATTGATTTAATATTTTTTTATTTGATGTAGTATAAAAAAATAGTTCTAATAAAAGTTGTTCAGTTTTTTTGTAGATTCAGAATATGTACAGAAAAAAATAGGTTTTCATTTAAAAAAAAGAGAAGTTGATCTCGAAATACCCATGAAAGCTTGTTCTAGGTTGACAAACAATAGTGTAGTTTAGTTTCCCCCTTGATATAAATAAACTTTTATTTGAAACTTTTTTTCATATAATGTTTACTGTTTTTGAGTTATAAGACTGTCTCAAGATAAAAAAATTCACCCGGTATATGTGAAAGTAAAAAATATGAGTCAATAAAATGATTCTCTTGAAATATTTTACACAAATCCATATTTAACATTGATTTGTCGAATTTAACGGTGGGCTGTCACCCGGGGGCCTAGAGAATCCAATCATCATCATTGAGTATACAGTTCTAAGACTGGTTTGATGCAACAATCCGTCTCCACTCGACTCTGTCCCCCGCCAGCTGTTTGACCTCTCTAAATGTCTGGCATCCCATATCCCCAATTATTTGGTTGAAATATTCTAATCTGGGTCTTCCCTTCCCCTTTTCTTTCCCACCTCCTCCAATATATCCCTAAGCAGTCCCCCATGTCTCAGTGTGTGCCCCATCATCTGACCTCTTCTCTTCCTCAGACTCTTCCACAGGGTTCTTCTTTCTCCGATCAGAATCGGAGAAAGAAGAGAATCCAAAATTTATCAATTATTTAGTTTTACCACTCGGGGCCCAAACACCCAAATCCGCTACTTTAACCTTAGATGGATGTGTATATAAATGCTAATCCTCATTTTATATAAACGGTGATTAAACATTGTAAATTCACTTAGAAACTCTAAAAATATTATTTTGATTATGAATATTTCGAAAGATGCGGGATTAAGGTAGTTCTTTCACAAATGCAAAAATTAAAGAAGTCTTCGAAACGTGGAATCTAAGTCATTAAAAGCTTAATAAACACACTGTTAAAGTTTAAAGACCAAACATGAAATAATTGCAATTAAATATGAAATTTTTTCTTTATCCAATGTGAAGAATGGGTAAAGTATTGTAATCGGTCTCACGGCAAGCGTGGCTTCAATGGGTCCTCAGGTAAAGACTACGGATCCCATGGTCTCAATTGTAGTATTCAATTAGGTTGGATTTTAGCACTTGGCGGATGGATGTTATCGTTTTTTGTCCACGATTTTTTCCGTACCGTTGCACCGAATGAAATGAAATTGAAAACCTACCATTAGTTTAACAAAATGAAGCGCTGATTAGTTTTTGGTACATATCGGCCAACAAACATTACTACTTTATTTCAGTACTTTTTTAGTTTTTTCTAAATATCTTGAAAACGACTTAACCAATTTTGATGAAATTTAATATCCTAATTAAGTACCTTGGAGACCACAAAAAAGGTTAAATAAAGTTTTTAGTAAAATTATATTTTAAAGTACTTTACTCTAGAGTATGATAGTACTTTTTTAAATTCTTTTAAAATTTATTCATTTGATTGTTTTAATATTGCTCATTTAACCTAACTTAAGGAAGAATGGATAGGCTTCTCTCTGTGAAATGCTAAACATTTGGGAGGAAATTTTATAAGTAACCATAGCAACAGCGTTGTTTTCTTATCCGTCACCTTTCCTGAAGACATGCAGGAATCGACTTAAAATCAAACAATAGCGATTGGATCTATTCTATTTATTACTTGAGGAATAACCATTTTACATTAGATTTATGACGTTTCGATTATTATTGGAAACCATTGCTGAAGACTTGGAGAAAGTCGGCTTAATAATAAAAAATAACAATCGACTCTTATCTAATACTAGAGGAATAACATTATTGCATTCCATTTTTGACGTTTTGACTATTAATGGCAATAATAACCGAAACGTCAAAAATCCAATCTAGAATGGTTATTCCTCGAGTATGAAATGAGAATCGATCATCGCGACATATATTCTCATTGCCTTAAACTCGCAAATTCCCGGTGCGGATGGGTAGCTAATTTTTTTTGAGATATACATTTTTCAATATGTAGTTTTCTTGATTTATTAAACATAAAATTAATCTCATACCATAAATAGTTAGTGAGATATTGATTCGATATTTCTAAGGGGAGGGGCAATGCCCCTTGCCCCCACCCCCTTAACTACGCCCATGGTTAAGTGGCTAAAACTTTGTGTGGATTATCGCGAAAGAACTACTTAAATCGAGTAGACCTCATTGCCATCGAGGCGCGGATCCAGACCTCTGATTTGGGGGGGGGCGGTCGGCAGCCACTGAGTTTTACCCCCACCCCCTTAATGAAAAAATGGATCCTATCTCAAACTAAATAAAAAGAGCATTATATTTTTAAATTCATTTCTTTTGTCAACATTTTTAATAGAGATGGGAAAAATCGTTCTTTTTAGGAAATAGTTCTTTTATAGTTCGTTCATTATATGGAACTAGTTCAATTGAAGTTCAGGGGTGGCCGATGTATATAGACCTGCTTTTTATCTCGAAAGTGTGTCGCGATCGAATTGTCCAGGCGGGGGTCAGAGACGCCTCCACATAGAACTTTATTTTCAATTTTAAAATTTAATGTTTTAAATAAACATATAAAATGTTGATCTCGCAATGCTTTGGGGTGGGGGCGGTCGCCCCCTGGATCCGCGCATGTTGCCATCTGTCGTTCTTAACCTCAACTAACAATCATCTTCTCAAATTACCAATTACATTTTGACAATGACATTTTTCTAATTAAATTAAATTGATCCTCGCTCTTAATTATCACATCCAGATCACAATCAAAATTGTAATTTAAAAAGTGATTCAAGATTTTCTTATTATCTCCATAATGACAGAAATATCTGAAAATCCAACAATGAATTATCCAATCTATATAGGTTATAATATTATTTATTATTCATAATAATGCATTTATTGTTATTTCTATTTGTTTATAACATTAAAGTTATATACTAAATATTCCAAATCATAGACTATATAATTATTTTATTTTTATATTTGTCATAAACGATTTTATGAGGCAGATGAATTAATCAGAGCAGATCTCAATTAATTAAGATTTTAGTCAAAATTTTACTTGGAACCGAGGGGTGAACTGCGATTGGAATTCGGTGTACACCGTCTTTTGGAATTCATTAGATAATCTATTGTCTTCTACTTGGAAATTAAAGTGGAAGTAGGTGTACACCTTTTTAGGTCGCGGTTCACCCCTCGCTTGAAAGTAATCAATAAATGAATTATATTTAGATAATTGAAAAAGAGATTTGATAAGAATAATTCTTTTTTTGTTTCCACAGGTCCACTCCATTTGTGCGTTTATTGTAAAATGATGTTCATTAGTGAAGAATATTTATGTATACATCAAAAAAAATGCATTCATTTGGCTCTACATTTAATATTGAAAGCTAAACTGGAATTGAAACGAAATGAATCATTTGAAGGTTGATTTATTAATTATTTATCTTTTATAAATAATAATGTTAGTCTTAAGTGCTACTGACCCCATTTTGGAAGATGATTTTAGAATCCAAATAACCAGGGGTGTAGTGGAGCGGGAACGCGTGGGAACGGCGTTCCCACACTGGTTTCATTCAGTAAAAAAAAATAATAATAATAATAACAAATTAAATTAAAATCACTAACGGCGTTCCCACACTGGTTTCATTCAGTAAAAAAAAATTTTGTAAAAAATAAAAAACTTTTTTTTTTAAATTTTTAAATTGAAAATAAAGTTCTATATGTGTGTGTGTGTGTGTGGGGCGTCTCCGACCCCCCCCCCCCCCTCCCCGCTTGGACAATCTGATCGCGACACACTTCTGAGATAAAAAGTATATCTTATATACATCGGACACCTTAATACATTCTCCCCTCCCCCCCATAAAAAATTCCTGGATCCGCCCTTGGCACCCATGCACCGTACCTACCCGAATTTCAATATTCTAATAGTTTACTTAGATTAAGATTCGGTAGTTTAGCGTTCCCACACTGAAAATTTTGCCACTACAACTCTGCAAATAACATATCCCATACTTTAAAAGAGACAGAATTCAATCAAACTTTTTCGGACAAATTCTAAGATTTTAGTAGAAATATTATTATATTGCGATATCAAAGGGGATTCATCCCCCCAGAAGTCGAACCTGAGAACTAACACGCTATCCGGGCAGTCAGCTCACACCCTCCAGACAAAAACCTCTTTTTTTTGGAATTTAAGATTTTTATTTAACCATAATATTAATACATGTGAGATTAGTTTAAATATTTACAGGTATATATAATTTTTAAATTATTTTGTTTGCTTCGACTTCGGGGATTTCTTCTCCATCATCGAGGGTCCTTGATCTTCTATGCGTGACTATGTTTGGTTTGGTTCTTATTTTTGAAAAAGGAAAAAAATTTGAATTGAAAAACCTTTTTGTTCCATTGTATTGATTTGGTCAGGTGTGATCACGTCCAATGTAGTTGCTGGATCAGCAGGTTTGGGTTTGTTTGGCATTTTTCTTTGAATCTGCAGTTTTGATTTTCCAAGTTGTCTAGGAGGGGGTCCATTCCTAGGCCGATTCGGATTATTTCGTTTGAAGTTCCGGGAGGAGGCTGGCTAATTGTCCGTAGTGTTTTTGATTGGACTCTTTCTAGGGAGTTTAGATTTGTTCTGGAGGCATGAGGGAGCCAGGCTGGAGCTCCATATGCAAGAATCGGTTTGACTAACATTTTGTATAATGTTAGTTTTCCTTCCTGTGGGAGTGAGCTTGATGGACGGATAAGTGGCCAAATTATTTTGGCAGCCAATCTTGCTTTGTCCCTTGTCATTTTTGTGTGAGCGGCCCAATTTGCCTTACGGTCTAGTATGATGCCCAGATATTTGGCCTTGGGTTGCCATTTTAGGTTGTGTCCGTCGGTGTTTAGTGTTGTTTTCAGATATTTATATTTGTTTGTGAACAAAATAGCCTCGGATTTGCTTGGGTTTGTTTTAAGCTTCCACTTTTTGAAGAAGTCCATTATGAGCCTGGTTTCTTCTTGTATTCTTCGCGTTAGGCAGACAAAAACCTCTCTCTGAATCGCAATATATGATATAAGCACAGAAATTTTTCACTCCGTTCTTCTAGAACGGAAATTAAAAAATTTAGCTTAAAATGAAAAATAATTTTTTTCATAAAGTCCTCTTATTTAAATGTGTAATTAAAGTTTTGAGCATCTTTTTTACTTTATCCAATGCAAAGCATGGGTAAAGTATTGTAATCGCTCTCGGGGCAAGCGTGGCTTCAAAGGGTCCTCAGGTAAAGACTACGGAACCCATGGACTCAATTAAAGTCACAAATTGTAGTATTCAATTAGGTTGAATTTTAGCACGTGACGGTTTTGCCAAAAATTACAAGGGGTCTCGTCGAGAGGCCAAAAAGTGCGATTTTTCATTTAGTGCGTGCGGATGTATGTATGTATGTATGTATGGATGGATGTATGTTATCGTTTTTTTGGCCCACGATTTTTTCCACACCGTTGCACCGATTGAAATGAAATTGAAAACCTACCATTACTTTAACAAAATGAAGCGCTGATTAGTTTTTGGTACATATCGGCCCACAAACATTAGTACTTTATTTCTGTACTTTTTTAGTTTTTTCTAAATATCTTGAAAATGACTTAACCAATTTTGATGAAATTTAATATCCTAATTAAGTACCTTGGGGACCACAAAAAAGGTTAAATAAAGTTTTTAGTAAAATTATATTTTAAAGTACTTTACTCTAGAGTAAGATGGTACTTTTTTTAATTTTTTAAATTCTTTAAAATTTATTCATTTGAAAGTTTTAATATAGCTCATTTAGCCTTGCTTAAGTAAGAATGGATAGGCTTCTCTCTGTGAAATGCTAAAAATTTGGGAGGAATTTTTATGAGTAACCATAGCAACTGCGTTGTTTTCTTATCCGTTACCTTTGCTGAAGACAGAGAAATCTATTTTAAACCAAAAATAGCGATTGATTCTCATCTAGTACTTGAGGAATAATCATTCTATATTGGATTTTGACGTTTCGGTTTTTATTAGTAACCATTGCTGAAGACATAGAGAAATCGACTTTAAACCAAAAATAGCGATTGATTCTCATCTAGTACTTGAGGAATAATCATTCTATATTGGATTTTTGACGTTTCGGTTTTTATTAGTAACCATTGCTGAAGACATAGAGAAATCGACTTTAAACCAAAAATAGCGATTGATTCTCATCTAGTACTTGAGGAATAATCATTCTATATTGGATTTTTGACGTTTCGGTTTTTATTGGTAACCATTGCTGAAGACATGGAGGAATCGACTTTAAACCAAAAATAGCGATTGATTCTCATCTAATACTTGAGGAATAACCATTCTATATTGGATTTTTGACGTTTCGGTTTTTATTGGTAACCATTGCTGAAGACATAGAGAAATCGACTTTAAACCAAAAATAGCGATTGATTCTCATCTAATACTTGAGGAATAACCATTCTATATTGGATTTTTGACATTTCGGTTTTTATTGGTAACCATTGCTGAAGACATGGAGGAATCGACTTAAAATAAAAAATAGACATCGATTCTCATCTAATACTTGAGGAATAACAATTCTACATTAGGTTTTTGACGTTTCGATTATTATTGGTAACCATTGCTGAAGACATGGAGGAATCGACATAAAATCAAAAATAACGATCGATTCTTATCTAATACTAGAGGAATAACCTTATTGCATTCCATTTTTGATGTTTTGAACATTAATGGCAACCTCTATTGAAAACGTGGAAGAATCGACTTAAAATCAAAAAGACTAAATTCTTTTGGTAAACAACTCAAGTTTGAGTATTAGTATTAGATAAGAATCGATCGTTATTTTTGATTTTAAGTCGATTCCTCCATGTCTTCAGCAATGGTTACCAATAAAAACCGAAATGTCAAAAATCCAATATAGAATGGTTATTCCTCAAGTATTAGATGAGAATCAATCGCTATTTTTGGTTTAAAGTCGATTTCTCTATGTCTTCAGTAATGGTTACCAATAAAAACCGAAACGTCAAAAATCCAATATAGAATGGTTATTCCTCAAGTATTAGATGAGAATCAATCGCTATTTTTGGTTTAAAGTCGATTTCTCTATGTCTTCAGTAATGGTTACCAATAAAAACCGAAATGTCAAAAATCCAATATAGAATGGTTATTCCTCAAGTATTAGATGAGAATCAATCGCTATTTTTGGTTTAAAGTCGATTTCTCTATGTCTTCAGTAATGGTTACCAATAAAAACCGAAATGTCAAAAATCCAATATAGAATGGTTATTCCTCAAGTATTAGATGAGAATCAATCGCTATTTTTGGTTTAAAGTCGATTTCTCTATGTCTTAAGTAATGGTTACCAATAGAAACCGAAACGTCAAAAATCCAATGTGGAATGGTTGTTCCTCGACTCTTAAATGAGAATTATTTTTGAATTAATGTCAATATGAACTACAAATTGCAAGTGATATCTGATTAATAATAAAGGAACAAACATATTAATATTTCAAATGAATTTGGATAAAGTTTAGCAACGATCCGTTGCAGTTTATTTTGAAAATATTTGGTAGTTTTTTCAAAAAATCAGCTCGAGTTCAGATTAACCAAGATGTATTTTAAAAGAGACAGAATTCAATCAATCTTTTTCGGACAAATTCTAAGATTTTAGTAGAAATATTATTACAATTAAGTAATGGAGAGGATTCAGCCAATGGGTGGCTTCTGCTGAATAAAAATTTTTTACAAAAAAATTTTTATTGTAATTTTACATGTGTGCTCTATCGCTTTTTTCAGCTCTTAGGAACTGATGATGGCATTATTTAATTAAAGCCGAAACGTTTTCTATAATTGGGAGTTTTTTATTCAGCAGAGGCTACCCATTGGCTGAATCCCTCTCCATTACTTAATTATATACATATACAGCCATCAAATTGTATCAACAGAAATATTATTACTACCAACTATTTTCAAAAAAAGATGCTCAAAACTTTAATTATACATTTAAATAAGAGGACTTTATGAAGAAATTATTTTTCATTTTAAGCTAAATTTTTTAATTTCCGTTCTAGAAGAATGGAGTGAAAAATTTCTGTGCTTATATCATATATTGCGATTCAGAGAGAGGTTTTTGTCTCGAGGGTGTGAACTGACTGCCCGGATAGCGTGTTAGTTCTCAGGTTCGACTCCTGGGGGGATGAATCTCCTCTGATATCGCAATTTAATAATATTTCTACTAAAATCTTAGAATTTGTCCGAAAAAGATTGATTGAATTCTGTCTCTTTTAAAATACATCTTGGTTAATCTGAACCCGAGCTGATTTTTTGAAAAAACTACCAACTATTTTCAAAAAAAAGATGCTCAAAACTTTAATTATATATCCCATACTATAGTGCAGCGATTTTTAACAGGGGGACTCCAGCCCCCTGGGGGGCCGCGGAAAGCATGTAGGGCGGCGGCGATAATATTAGAATTATTTAAGTTTTTATATCTTTACAAATAAAAAAATGATGGATTCTGTGAAAGTTGTAAATTTTATAAAAGCGAATGCCCTTTAACTCAAGACTATTTTCGGCTCTATGTGAAAAAGTTGGCGCCGATCATACAGTGGCGTAGCGAGTGGGGGGCATCATGCCCCGGGCGCTACTCACAAAGGGGCGCCAAATGGTCCGCAAAACAAAAAATTGCTGGATAATTTTTATTTTTATTATAATTGATTTCTGGAAAATATATTTTAAATTTAGTGTCAGTATAATATAATAAATGTTAATTCGTAAATAAAAAAGAAGAAAAGAACCAGAGACGGATTTATAAATATTTCGCCCCTATAGGCACTATTCTGACTGCCACATCTGTGCCAAAGTCATTATTTAAATAAAAAAATTTATACATATATTATGGTGATGGGTGAGATGAAGATTGACAACCAATCGACTTGATTGGGGAATAATGGAATTGAAATAATTATCGGAAAAGAGGTTTTTTTATCTAATTAGATTTTTCCTCTTATTAAAAACAAGGACTCAAAGATGAATAAGGACACTCGATGGTGGAGAAGTAATCTCCGGAATCGAAGCAAAAATACAATGTATACATTAATTAATGTAAAATAATTGGTTTAATAAAATTTATAAAAAAAAATGGTTGCCTGTAAAGTCGGTATACGGGCGAAAGTTTTACGTGACAACGACTTTGAGTGGTAAAATAATTTTAATGTGAATATTCATTCGTATAGTAGGAAGAAGGATGAAATAATAGTAACAATTTAAAACATTTATTTATACAAAGAATTATATTTAAAACATTAATTTATACAAAGAATCTCGCACTGAATTTCATATTAACAAAATTTTATTTTTACCTTTACACATACATACGTATTTATATACAAATATACATACAATAACTTGCAATACATTTGCGTACAATGAAACAGCGTTTACTACAACTTAACTTGTTCCTATCTGAGTGATTTTGTTGAGGATAGGGCGATGATAGGAGAAATATGAAATGAAAGGAAGTGTTTCTGCTGTAATGTGCCTAGAAAATGTCAAGTCAATGGTTGTTCCTTTTAACGTAGTAGACTTAGACATATCTGATACGCAATCAAGATTAAACGTATCTTTAATGAATTTGAGAAACTTGTCATCAGACTTCACGTTTTGGTTGAAGTCACCGCATAGAAGAATCGGCATATTAGGATCAACTTGCAGGAACGGTGGCACGTACTGGCTGTTATGCACGTATGGAAGAAGTGCCTGGTGTAGCAACATTCCGATGTGTGCCTTTCACTTTTATGTCTGTCTCTCTCGCTCTTAGGCGGGCTAACCATGTCCGAGTGGAAGGGACGCGTGCCTCTCACTCGCTCTCATTGTGAGCGCATAACGTGAGCGGAGCGTAACGCAGTTTCTTGAAGTGTCACCCGGCAAACCAATTTATAAGACGTTGTCACGTCAAAAAAAAAAAAAAAAAATTTATACATATATTATCTTTTCACAAAAATAAATTTAACTTTAAATTTGTATTTATTTATTGGTTTATTTTGAATTTTGACTTGATATAAACATTTTGGAATTTGAAAGAAAATTAAAATCTAAATAAGTAGGTTATAATGAAAGCCAGCCAATAAATTATTTACTTTTAATCAATTTCCGACGTTTCGAGACTTTTTCCTCTCTTCTTCAGGGTATTGAATAGTTGTTGATGGGTGAGTATAACTCGGTTCCCATTTGTCTCTCCTTTCAGTGATAGGAACAATATTACAACTTGTAATTTACAAGAGAGACAAATGGGAACCGAGTTATACTCACCCATCAATAACTATTCAATACCCTGAAGAAGGAGAGAAAAAAGTCTCCAGAACGTCGGAAATTGAATAAAAGTAAATAATTTATGGGCTGGCTTTCATTATAACCCACTTTTATTTCGCTTAACAGTCCGTCTTTCAAAGAAAATAAAGAAAATTAAAATCTAAAAAATTGGTGTTTTTGCCTATTTTTTTTTTTTTTTTTTTTTATCAAAATAGTTTTAATCTTTTTTGAAATTAAAAAAAATATATATAAACAAAATTAAACACTAATTTTTACTACACAATTTAAATAATGAGTCTTTTTTTTCTTACTTTTAAAATAGCAATAAAATTACATAAAAATGAATAAAAAAAAATTATTTTTTAAAATTTCTTTATTATAAAATTTTGTAATTATACCGTCAGGCCGTGCCGCCTCTAGGCACTGGCCTAGTGGGAAATCCGTCCCTGAAAGGAACACTAATAGTCTAAATCAGGGGTCGCCAAACTTTTTTGATCATCGACCCCTATATAATTTTTCGAAATCTCCATTGACCCCCATAAAAGTAATTTTCTGTTAATTAAAATAAAACTCTATTATATACTGTAATGTACATTTATTTTGTGATTTTAAACATTTATTAAATTAATAGTACATTGTGTGTAAAACAATAGTTTTATGAAAAATATATTAATGATGAAATTGATACAATTTGATGGCTTTATATGTATATAATTAAGTAATGGAGATTTCATGCAGAATTTAAAACTCCCAAACACGTTTGGCTTTGAATAATGCCATCAGTCAGTAGCTGAAAAAGCGATATGAGTAACAATAAAAATTCAAACTTATTAATTACAAAAGTTATACGATATGAATACAATTTTATATGTAGGCAGAGCTATTGTGATTTTATCATAATTATATAAATATATGAATTATATGGAATAATTGACCTCTACTTGATATGCCAACGTTCTTCAAGTACAAATATAGCAAATTTGCTATATTTGCTATATTTGTACTTGAGACGTTGCCCATATCAAGTGAGAGCACACCAAGATTTATGTACCATTTTGTAATTCATATAATTTTCTATATATTATGATAAAATCCACAACAACTCTGCCTGCGGACAATTTATTTATAAAATTAATTGTGTCGCTAATACTGTAAGATATAATTTTGTAATTAACAAGTTTGAATTTTTTTGTAAAAAATTTTATTGTAATTTTACATGTGTGCTCTATCGCTTTTTTCAGCTCTTAGGAACTGATGATGGCATTATTTAATTAAAGCCGAAACGTTTTCTATAATTGGGAGTTTTTTATTCAGCAGAGGCTACCCATTGGCTGAATCCCTCTCCATTACTTAATTATATTAATGATGAAATTTAATGATTTTCCCAGAAATAAGTTATACATATTTATTAAATAATAAGTAATTATAAATAAGTAGAAATAATAAGTAAAGTAACTACAGATGTATTGCTTCTTAATCAATGAGATGGGTGTGCCTGGTGTTTTTTTGCAAGGTTCGCTATATTGGGTTCAAAATTGGTCAATTTTAATCTTAAATCCCCTCGAAACTCCACATTTAATTTATTTCTGTACTTAGTTAAGATTGAATTTACGTGACTGAAACCGGCTTCAACCATATAGGAACTTGGAAATGCTAGCACAAATAAATGGCTGAGCTATATCGTAAAGTTTTACATAATTTTGCATTATATTTATATTTGTCCAAAATTTGCTTATTGTTAAATTTTTAAGAAGCGTCCTTGATATTAATGATATTAAGTCAATTATAAAAAAATTTCACAAATTTTACATACTCAATTAGGTATGTGTGATTTGCGTATTAAGAACTGTTTTTTCTTCGACCCCCAATAGACCCTTTCGATCGGATCGACCCGTGCTTTTGTTAAATAGACCCCTGGTAGACCACTTTGGCGACCTCTGGTCTAAATCAAACTGTAATAATATATTCATAATAGAAATGGCACGTCTAACTATTAGAAAAATTAGCAGAGGACACTACCACTACAAGTGACATCAGAAGTGAAGCTAAAATTCTGTTGCAAAATATACTAACTTTTATGTAAAGAATTGAGTATCTATTTGAGAAAGAAAGATTGAGTTTTTTCTCAAAATCAACTTGTGACATGAATCAATTAATTTTATGAACATGTGTCTCAAGGGTCTGGACTAGTTGCCCGGAAAGCATACTAGTGCTTGGGTTCGACTCCCGAGGGGACAAAACCCTCCTACATGCAATATAAACTTATCTATTAATATCTTTGATAAATGACCAAAACATGTTCATAAAATTAATTGATTCATGTCACAAGTTGATTTTGAGAAAAACTCAATCTTTCTTTCTCAAATAGATACTCAATTCTTTACATAAATTTGCCTTCGCATTGGTCCGATGCTGAATCTTTATTTCAGTTAAGCATTAATTTTTACTATTCCAATCGAGTTGAATGGAGTGAAAATGAGTGGCTTTCGTTATATATTGCATGTTTGGAGGTAAGTGTCTCAAGGGTCTGGACTAGTTGCCCGGAAAGCATACTAGTGCTTGGGTTCGACTCCCGAGGGGACAAAACCCTCCTACATGCAATATAAACTTATCTATTAATATCTTTGATAAATGACCAAAACATGTTCATAATACTAACTTTTAGTTAAGATAAGAGTAAATAAATATTATATTTAATTCAAATTTAGGGAACGAAGAAAAGATTATTTTTATTACAGACAAAAGGATCAGCCGGGGTTCGAACCCGGGATCTTTGCATATGTACTGCAATGCTTTGTCATAAGAGGTTTACCTCCTATATCCACTAAGCTACTGATCCCCGAACCCAAACTAATACCCTTTTATCTATATGAATTATGGAATTTCTTTTTTAATCCTCTCGTTCATTTTTCGCAGCGTAGGCCTTGATTCATTAATTAAACAATTAATTATTCCAGCGCCTCCCAATCGATCGCAGACCTCAATCAATCAATATTTAATATTGATTTACTATGAGTTAAGGATACTAGGTCACTTATTTCACATTAAAATTAACAAATTAAAAGATATAAATTTTTTTTTCTTTTTCAATATATATATTTTCTTAGTTCCTAGCCAGCAGTGACAAAGGAACACCAAGTTTTCAATATCCATATGATATTGACTCCATGAAAAACATTTATAATTGAAGAAAGACTGATGATGAAGACCAAGTCTTAGAAACTATAGTCTCAAACAAATAAATAATATATATACAGATATATCATCTCGATATATATATGTGTGTATGTTTATTTGCATCAAGCAGAGGACAACCTCTTTGTTTCTCTTTGTGATATATAGTAACAGTTACTTTCTGTACTTCCTGAAGATGGGTTGATAGCCCGAAATATATATATTGAAAAAGAAAAAAAATTTTATATCTTTTAATTTTAATGTGAAATAAGTGACCTAGTATCATTAACTCATAGTAAATCAATATTAAATATAATATTTATTTACTCTTATCTTTACCAACCTAATAGTTTTTGCATTTCTAGCCTTCTGGAGGTTCACAGAATATGTATACAAAATGTGGTTGAGTTTGGTCGAAAGGGCTAGAATTTTCATTTTTGACCCCCCCCCCCATTTTGAGTGCTTAGTTTTTGCATTTCTAGCCTTCTGAGGCTCCACAGAATATGTATACAAAATTTGATTGTGTTTGGTCGAAAGGGCTAGAATTTTCACTTTTGACCACCCCCTCCCCCTCTATTTCGGGTGGTTATTTTCAATTTTTTTTTAAACAAAAATGTCAAAAATTACATCCTCTACAATTTTGCTTCTAAAAGAATTTGCCGTAGAGAGAACAGTTTAGTAGTTATAATCAATGAGGTGATTTTACGGTATTTTTGACATCTTCAAGGGTCGATTACACCTAAAAACGACTCGATTTGGCGAGTGAGAATATGACTTTCGGGGGTGTGTGCTGATTACAGTATGGGATTCTGAAATCAGCTTTCAAAATTTGTTCAGTAGCTCTCGGTCTATTAGGACATTAGCTTAATACTTAACTATTAAATAATTTCAAATGAGGTCAGGCCTTGTACCATATTGTTCCTTGGGTCCAAACAATCTTCACTCAAACCCCTATCTCTCCCTTTTACTCCCAAACGTTTTTTAGTTTTTAGTTTTAAGAGGATGTTTTATTAGCCAGAAAAAAATATTTATACAATTTATTACAAAGTTAGTTCTAACAATCCAAAAGAAGTATAGTATCTTAAGTTTAATACAATGAAAAAAGAAAAGGGCCATTTTAAATGGATCCCAGTAGATTTTTTTTTACATAATAAAGTTATTTTTTTAATTTTAATTTTACAATAAGTTTTTTTTTTTGTAATTTTTATTTACATTTGTATAATTAAATTTTTGCATGGGAAAAGGCTTTGAGAAAAACCAAATACTGTATATAACAGCCTGTCAAAAATATGGTACCCTGAAAACAGCACACTCTAGCGAGAAAAAAGTAAACTACATAAAGCGCATAATATTAAAATGCGTAAATTATTTAAAATTGATCTTATTAAATCATATATAACATTAAACGGACACAATATATATTTTTTCCATGACGCTCAAGTTTTTTTTTTAATTTTGTCGGTAGCCGAAAGTCGGATTTGACTGCAAGATTTCCATTTTGCTCGCATGGTGGCGCTCAAATTCATGAGACCAAAAACGATTTGCTTTTTAACCGACTTCAAAAAAGGAGGAGGTTCTCTATTCGATTGATTTTTTTTTTTTTGCTATGTTACCTCATATCTCCGCCAATTCTCAACCGATTTTGAAAATTTTTTTTGCATTGGGTCCAGTCTAGCTTCCGATTGGTCCCATTTTTTTTTCGATTTTTTTCCATAGGTATTAGACCTTTTTTATTAGGTTTGTTTAGACCTAACCTCTTTGTTTATGAACCGATTTCGATGGTTCTTTTTTTATCCGATAGGGGGTGTCTTGGGGATGGTGCCATATTAATTTGATCAAGTTCTGATGATATGATCACTATTAATAACATCACTAAAAAGAGAAAAATAAAATAATTTTTAAGAAAAAAATAAAAACCGACTTCAAAAAATTAAATGCAACAAATAAAATACACTAAAAGGTATAAAATAATTATTATCTTATTTAGTTACAACTAAACGACGAAATATTAACATGAAATTACTTTTTGAAGTTGGTGCCAAACATATACCTTTTATGAATCGCACTCGACGGATCTTACTTACTACGTTTGGCGGGTATGCTCGCTTATAGGTATAGTTTGTTTGGCACCGACTTCAAAATGTAATTTCATGTTAATATTTCGTCGTTTAGTTGTAACTAAATAAGATAATAATTATTTTATACCTTTTAGTGTATTTTATTTGTTGCATTTAATTTTTTGAAGTCGGTTTTTATTTTTTCTTAAAAATTATTTTATCTATTGTATTTTGACAGACTGTCCTGTATTGGTATATACAGTATTTGGAAAAACCCGGCTATACAGTTTATTGTTGTTCCAAATAGGTTAATATATAGAATTATTTATTACAATTTTTACTTAATTTATAATTTACAATTTAGTTAACATAATTTATCAAGTTATTCAAGTATAAGCAGAAGAAATTTAACGTTATAAAAAGATTGAATTATTATTATTGATAATTTTCAATCCACCAGTATTTTTTTTATATTTTTCCTTTCAGAGATGGCTCTATTAAATCTATATATTCTATACGGGTCTAATCCATCTAGGTGGGCGTCGTATTCTATTCTTTTATTGTTGTTTCTCCTAAAAACATGATAGATGATGGGATCCCGTTTTCATCTTGTATATATCCTTTATTATCCAAAGATAAAAAAGCTTCGGGTGGGATAAATCCGGTCGATTTTGTTATTTAAAAATATTGATCGTTCGGGTAGAGTGATCCGAATATTAGACTTTTGAACATTTGCCACTTGGCAGTAGTGGTTTCTTATTAATTTTAGCATAAAGCGGTCTATTCTATTAATTTTAGCCAAGTTATAAATTGTTTAATTACTGATGTAATGATGGAAGTTCGATTGTGTAGATCTATGTTTGCCTAAGCATGATCTTACTCCCAAACGTAGAGTGTGCCTAATATTGTTATGATTATATTTTTTTCTTTATCTTTTAGATCATTCATCAAATGATACTGATAATGACCAAACATCAGGCGATTATTTCTGTGACAAATGTTTTTCTGGATTTCTCAAATCATCTGAATACGAGAGGCATTTACGCGAGTGTCATTCAAACGAAATTCCCTTCCAGGAATGCAATTTAAATAAGGATTTAAAGACACATAATGATGACCAACCTTTTCCATGCAATCATTGTGAGAAGAAGTTTTACAATAAAAGTCAATTGACTTACCATTTACGAATTCATAGGGAAATAAAAATCTTTAAATGTAGATACTGTTCAGTGAAGTTTACCAGAAAATGTAATTTGAATGATCATTTACGAATTCATACGGGGGAGACGCCTTTTGTTTGTACACTTTGCCCTCAAAAGTTTAGTTTAAAAAGTGAATTGGAGATGCATTTAGTAAATCACGAGGTCGAGAAACCTTTCGGCTGTGCACATTGTGCAATGAAGTTTTCCTTAAAAAAATATTTGATTACTCATTTAAGAACTCATACGGTAAAAGAACCTTTCACTTGTGCTCAATGCTCAAAGACCTTTACCAGAAAATCTAATTTGGATCAACATGTTCGAACTCATACGGGTGAGAGGCCTTACGGTTGTACACACTGCTCAAAGAGATTTAACAAAAAAAATAATTGGACTATACATTTACGATCTCACACCGGAGAGAGGCCATTCGGTTGTACACTTTGCCCCCAACAGTTTTCCTCTAAAACTCAATTGACTTACCATTTAAGAGTTCACATGGGGGAGGAACACTTCAGTTGTACTTTCTGTCCAAAGAAATTTAACGAAAAAACTAATTTGATTAGCCATTTACGAACTCATACCGGCGAGAAGCCATTCGCTTGTACAATTTGTCCCAAAAAGTTTTCCATGAAAGCGTCTTTGATTAGCCATTTACGAACTCATACGGGGGAGAGGCCCTTCGGCTGTACTTATTGCCCAAAGAAGTTTACACAACAGTGTAATCTGTCCAAGCATCTAAAGACACATTCAGACGGGAAATGTTTGAGTACTCAACGAGATTCAAACACATTTCAATAAACAATTGGACCGTTTATTTTGAAAGTGGTGTAAGTCCATTTTTTAAAAGAAATGAGATATCACCTAATCAGGTCTATTCTCGAAAAACAAACGTTAAAATTTAACATCCTAAATTGAGTGTTAATAAAGTAATAACACCAGCGTTAAAAATGCTATTCTCTAAACCAAGTTTTAACAGCGACGTTAACATTTTACTTTTTAACATCAGGTGTTGACGATCCATATGAAGATAGCTACGTTTTCTGCTTGTTCGTGTTTTTACAGCCTTCGATAGCCTCTCGCGCATGCGCATTACTAACTTGATTTGTTATTCTCAATCTAGTATCTGACAGCTCGCTTGGTTAATTTATTTTTAATAAAATTTTGTATATTCTAAAATTGGTATTATTTAGAAGAGGGTAATTTTTTATGATGTCTCAAAACTGAAAGTATAAATATTACTCCTAAAATAAACAAATATATCCTAAAAATTGTATTATATATTTACTACTAAGAAATTTTTTTTTCGATATAAAGTGAAAGTGTAGGTAAGAATTGATATAACGTTGTAATTTGTTATTTAAAGACATGTATACTATTGTATCATCTTAGATTCTAGAGACTGAAGATGGTTTTAGTCAAAAACCGAAACGTTTCTTCTTTTTAAATAAAATAAATAATAAAAACAATAATTAATTATTTATAAATATAAGGATCAATAACTATCTTTGGGCTAAAAATTACTCTCATCTCATTGGAAGAGGTGATTTATTTATTTATATATTATTTATTTATTTGTTTGTTTATATTTATTTATTTATTTGTTTATATTTATTTATTTATATTTATTTATTTATTTTTAATTTGTATAAAGCATATTTCTGTTTTTAATTAATTATATATATATATAATAGCCCAGATTAATTTGCAGCAACGCTAACGTAATGCTGCCGACAGAGGCGCTGGTGCCGTCGATATATTTGTGTTTTGAGTCGAGATAAACATGAAGTACACGTGATTGCCCCAGTTAACCTATAATCGGAGTGGGTGCTCATATTTGAGAACGATCGCAGAATAAGTCGATTGAAACGTTGTATTTATATTGTATTTATTTGTTTCTATAAATAATTATAATTAATCATGTGTGATTTAAATAAAAATTCAAACTTTAATCAAATTAATCACAAAAATAAAAGCTTCATTACTAAAAACTATATATATTTTTGATTTAGACTTTGTGTCGAGATAATATTGTATTCATTTGAACTCGAATTTTGAAATGAAAAACATCAATTGATTTTAAATTGAGAAACATTAAATATATTGATAATTATTCCTCCCCCCCCCCTCACCACTCAAAAAATTAAATATTCAATTCGCTTTTCATTGCGCACAGAAGAAGAAATTAATCACATCTTTTTTGATTTGTATTTTATATATTATTTGTTTATTTTTCCTTTATCCAATGCGAAGCATGGGGAAAGTATTGTAATCGGTCTCGCGGAAGCGCGACTTCAAAGGGTCTTCAGGTAAAGACTACGGAACCCATGGACTCAATTAAAGTCACAAATTGTAGTATTCAATTAGGTTGAATTTTACATGGGGTCTCGTCGAGAGGCCAAAAGCGCTTCATTTTGTTAAACTAATGGTAAGTTGGTTTTCAATTTCATTTCAATCGGTGCAACTGTGTGGAAAAAATCGTGGCCCATAAAAACGATAACATACATCCAAACATCCATACATCCGAACGCACTAAATGAAAAAATCGCAATTTTTGGCCTCTCGACGAGACCCCATGTAATTTTTGGCAAAACCGTCACGTGTTAAAATTCAACCTAATTGAATACTACAATTTGTGACTTTAATTGAGTCCATGGGTTCCGTTGTCTTTACCTGAGGACCCTTTGAAGTCGCGCTTACCGCGAGACCGATTACAATACTTTCCCCATGCTTCGCATTGGATAAAGTAAAAATCATCGGCTCAGGCAAAGCTGTGGGTCTGAGTCATGTTATGTTTTCTCACCGCCAGGTTCGCTGTCATCAGTGTTCCCCCACCAGTGGCGCACAGTTACCCCTTGTCTTGCTGAACTAATGAATGTCAACTTGGCGATAAATCATTATTTTTAATATATATTATAATAAAAGAGAGCGGGAATTCAAATGGCTCATTTGAAAATATATAGTTCATATAAAAGGAGTCTCATTAAACATACTTTTTCAATTGACACTGTTTTTATACAGCAATAATTTTGGCTTAACCGAAAATCAGATGCCCTCATTTATTTTCTTCACTGAAATACAAGAATCCAAGGTGCTTTTTTCACTATTATTTTTATCCGACGATTGGCTGTTCGGTTTTTAATGTGTGTTTGATTAGGAAAAAATGGGAGCCCCAAACACACCCGCCCGACGACTGGCTGGTTCGGTTTTCAATGTGTTTGATTAGAAAAAAAAATGGGAGTCCAAAAGACACCCCGTCTGGACTTAACTTTCGGAGGTTTGGTTAATATATATTCAGTTCGGCTCGGTCGTCAGCCAACCGAACCGTCTAAATGCCAGCCCGAAAAGGAGCAATACGAACACAACCGAGCCGAACTGAATATATATTAACCGAACCGGAGTCGTTTGCACATATTCGGCTCTGTTACCTGGTTTGATTTAATAAAAATATTGTAAATAGTATTAATAATATTTATTATTATTATTATAATTATTTTTGTAATCAATAGATTGTAAAGTTTTTAAGATTAAAATAAATTAAACCAATTTCAGATTTGAGAAATGTAATAAAACGTTATTATCAAGCAAAAAATAACAGCAACCAGACGACAACAATCAATTAAAAACTCTTTTGTTTATTTATTAAGTCAGAGACCTCGCATGTCAGCATTCCATTTATTCTCTTCCAAAGTCCGTTACAGTATTAAAAATACTGGCATTCAAAAGCCCACAAATATTCTTTCAAAACCTACTTCCTCATATACGTATATTAAAAAAAATAAAATACGTTGGTTACTGTGCAGCGTCGGTTTTTAAAGTCTGGGGAATAGAGAAGTCGCACCCTTCTGAAAATCGGCTGAAAGATTTTTTTAGATTGAATAAGGGAGCAACTTTCGAGCTGTCCTATCTGCTTCGCGATTTCGATTTCCGGATACAAGTCCCCCCCCCCCCCCCGGCCCCTGCACAACCAAACTCTGAAATAGACTCTATACTATAGGTATATAAAGATGAATAAATAATTAAATAGCTAGAGGTGCTGTCTAGGGTAAAATAAACACATTAAATTAAATATAAATTGAAGCCGTTTATTGAAAATTTGCAAAATAAATAAAAATATTTGAAATTAAATCTTAATAGGTAATAAGAATTGGAGGGATAACAAAGAAAATGAAAATAAGCTGAATGATTGAATGGACATTGAAAATTGAATTTTTACACGATTATTATTCTTCGAGGTAGGGGCCGACAAAATAGTGTTCGCTTACAAGCAAATAATGACTAGAACCGGCCCTGTACACAGGTGGTTTATTTTAGAAAAAAGAAAGCCCCCCCCCCCCCCACAAAGCAAAAGTAGACAATAGTTGGAGAGAAGTTTTAGTATTAATTAATTAGTTTTCTCATGCACAGGGGTAGACAGTTCTTAGATTGCTTGGTATAAACTGGTATAAACTGATCTGAAAACTCTATTGGATATATTAATTGTGTATGTTTTTAAATAAAAAATTGTAATCCTGATGATGACTGGCATGTAAGTGTTCGAAACGCCGTTATATGACATCATATAAATAAAAAAAAATCTGTGTTATGTTCAATAAAAAAATAAAATTAAATATATATTTTGAAATAAGAGAGGACATCTATATTTGAATTTTGAAAAAATAAACGAGAGTGAATTGGCTGGTTTAAAAGTGGCATGAATATTGTGAACTGATAATATTTCCTTAGGATATTCGGAAAAGCCTTTTATGTATAGGAAAAATAAATATGTAAAAGAATTTTGTATTAAAATTGATAACTGAAATTGAAACTTGGCTCACGAATGAATTTTATACATTAAGTGTGTATCGTAAGTAACATTGAACGTTCAATACGATTTGATGTTAAATTTTCTCATACTAGGATATGGGTTAGTATGTGTAATGTAATCTTTCTAAAACGTTAAGACTTTGAGAGTATTTGCAGGCGAATGCGTTCGCCAAATAATTATTTCATATATACTTAACGAGTAATGAGTTATATTATATTTTATTATAAAGAATGAATATAATTGAAAAAGAAAGTTAAGATCTAAACGGGAGAAATTTGGGGAAAATAAATATTCAAACATGTCAGAGAGTAGATTTGTATAATTTTCAAGAAAAAGAAGCATACAATATACACAAGGGATGAAGTACAAATAGTTTCACTAGACACAAAGGCTGAATCTAAATGACTGTTGGTCGTCAGAGATCAGTTTCAACTGCTTCGAATTTAATTGCCTTGTAATTAGCTGGGCAATCACATGTAACTGTTGGCCATTTCTGTGTTTTATTTAATTTAGTTATTTGAAATAGAAGCAAGAGTCCATTTTCTAGGAGTGGATTTTCATATGCCTTTTGAGATTACTTTTATCTGAAAAACCCTTCTCGCATTGATCACAGATGAAAGGCTTTTCGCCTGTATGAATAAGTAAATGCATTTTGAGATTACCCTTAATTGAGAAACCCTTCTCACATTGATCACAGATGAAAGGCTTTTCGCCTGTATGAATACGTAAATGCTTTTTGAGATCATCCTTTTGTGAGAAACCCTTCTCGCATTGATCACAGACGAAAGGCTTTTCGCCAGTATGAATACGTAAATGCCCTTTGAGATGACTCTTTTGTAAGAAACCCTTCTCACAGTGAGCACAGACGAATGGTTTTTCGCCAGTGTGAATACGTAAATGCTCTTTGAGATGACTCTTTTGTGAGAAACCCTTCTCGCATTGATCACAGACGAAAGGCTTTTGGCCAGTATGAATACGTAAATGCTCTTTGAGATGACTCTTATTTGAGAAACCCTTCTCGCATTGATCACAGATGAAAGGCTTTTCGCCTGTATGAATAATTAAATGCATTTTGAGATTACCCTTAATTGAGAAACCCTTCTCACATTGATCACAGATGAAAGGCTTTTCGCCTGTATGAATACGTAAATGCTTTTTGAGATCACTTTTATTTGAGAAACCCTTCTCGCATTGATCACAGATGAAAGGCTTTTCGCCTGTATGAATAAGTAAATGCATTTTGAGATTACCCTTAATTGAGAAACCCTTCTCACATTGATCACAGATGAAAGGCTTTTCGCCAGTATGAATACGTAAATGCCCTTTGAGATGACTCTTTTGTGAGAAACCCTTCTCGCATTGATCACAGATGAATGGTTTTTCGCCAGTGTGAATACGTAAATGCTCTTTGAGATCATCCTTTTGTGAGAAACCCTTCTCACAGTGAGCACAGACGAAAGGCTTTTCGCCCGTATGAGTACGTAAATGATTTTTGAGATTACCCTTAATTGAGAAACCCTTCTCACATTGATCACAGACGAAAGGCTTTTCGCCCGTATGCTTGTTATTAGAATGAGGTCCCAAACATTGATTAGTTTGTTTTGATTTCAATTTTTCTTGATCGTTAGGACATTGTAAAGACCGTTTGGTCTCATTATATCGCTTATCTAAGGTCACTTTAGGAGCCTTCTCGGTCTGAGGAATCATGGCATTAGGGGGTCCCGATTTAATTTCAGCACCATATTTCCGATCGCTCAGATGACTTGTGAAGAGTACTTCTTCTGAATGGCCTTCCTGTATATGGCTTTCGAAATCAGACAATGATAGGAATCCAGAGAAACATTCTTCACAGAAATAATCTTCAGTTTCATTCTTAGTTCGAATATCTGGAAAAAAATAAATGTATTGATGAGATGAATTTAGGAGATTGGAATTTAATATACAGGAGAAAAGTTTATTGTAGTTTTGGTTTTTTATAATTAATACAACAATTAAGTATTTTATTTTTGAAGAATAGTGAGATTTTTTTCAAAAACTCCGTCCTTAATATCGCTTATATTTTAATAAAATGGTTAGGCCCTTCGCTCAACGGGCGATTTTTATTTCAGTCATCTTGGAGTCTACAAACGTGAAGGTACAAACCTCTCTTCTTCAAGTAATGAGGAACTCATTGTTATGTTTCATTGGTATCGACGGGTGAAAAGAAGGACTCTGAGAAAACGGGTGCATCCGTAGTTAGAATGGAATTTCCATTGTTGGCTGATTGTTGCGACAAAAGAATTGCAATAGAGAGAAGTAAAATTTATTTATTTAGCGTTTAATACAAATATGTAACTATGTTAAAGTTTATTGATTGTTTTTTTATAAAATTCAAATGAAAAACTCGTTTGTAAAACGATCGAAAAAGTTTTTTTATTAAAAAACCAAACATTTCAGGAGAAATTCTCCCTTTATAGATGGTAATGAAATGTTTCTAAAAAATTATGAGAGCAACTATAAAGAAATAAATATTTTAAAAATATACAATGATAGATAGATATTATTTTGCTCTGAGAATAAAATTATCATGGAGCATAACAGAAATAAATTATAATAAATTAAAAACAAAAAAATCTGCTTACAATAATTCAATTCAACCCAGAGAGTTTAAAAACAATTTCATTTAACATTTAAAAATAAAAGAAAAAAAAATTATTGAAATTAATTGACTAAAGAAATCGAAATACAAAAAATATATCTTTCTTATATCGGGTGTTTTTTTTAGAGGTATAGAACTTCGAATTGAAATAAAACACAAGAAAATCGTTTTAATGTCCATCAATTTGGCTTTATTGGAAGGATAATTTTATGCCATTAATGTTTAAATATGATTTCGGGCATGTGGTGGCCGCGGCTGGCTCGAATAAATCCAATTCTACAGGTCCAATTTTCAACCACTTTTTCGAGCATATGGGGCCGTATGTTGGCAATAACGCCACGAATGTTGGCTTCCAAGTCCCCTAACGTTTCTGGTTTGTTGGCGTAGACGAGCGACTTCACATATCCCCAAAGAAAATAATCCAATGGTGTCAAATCACACGATCTTGGTGGCCAATTGACAGGTCCATTCCGCGAAATTATGCGCTCATCGAATGTGACGTGCGCTGTGTGGCATGTAGCGCCGTCTTGTTGGAACCACAACTCATCCACATTCATGCCATCCAATTCGGGAACAAAATAGTCGGTTATCATGGCTCTATACCGGTCTCCATTAACGGTAACTGACTCTCCAGCATTATTTCGGAAGAAGTATGGCCCAATGACTCCACCAGCCCATAGAGCACACCAAACAGTCAGTTTTTGTGGATGTAATGGCGTCTCAAGGGTCTCATGTGGATTCTCTTCACTCCAAATGCGGCAATTTTGCTTGTTGACGTAGCCAACATTCGTGGCGTTATTGCCAACATACGGCCCCATATGCTCGAAAAAGTGGTTGAAAATTGGACCTGTAGAATTGGATTTATTCGAGCCAGCCGCGGCGGCCACATGCCCGAAATCATATTGAAACATTAATGGCATGAAATTGTCCTTCCAATAAAGCCAAATTGATGGACATTAAAACGATTTTCTTGTGTTTTATTTCAATTCGAAGTTCTATACCTATAAAAAAAACACCCGATATTATTAAACGAGCAAATCTTGTATATCTATATATCTATATATATATATCCGGTCGGGTTCTCGAAAACGTGTCTAATGATTTGGATGAAATTCACGGGTTAGGAGGGTTTTGTGTTGGACATTCGATCTGTCACGGTTTCATCTTCGGCTAAGTTGTTTTTGATGGGGTTTTTGTTAATTGAAACAATTTTTCACAGGTGGTTGTCTCGATAAAAATGTATAATTTTTTTTTTAATTCAATTTCCTTTTAATAAATAATTGGTTTTTAATTTTAAATCCCACAATAAGATCATTATAATTGTTACTATATATTAAAAATTGGGCAATTTAATTGATCAAAAGTCGAGTTCTAAATCCCACAAATATTAATTTGACAATTTAATTGATGAACTCAAAAAGTATTTACATTTACATTTTTATTCAATTTCCTTTTAATAAATAATTGGTTTTTTAATTTTATATCCCACATTAAGATCATTATAATTATTATTATATATATTACAAGTTTGAAAATCAATTGGGAGGGAGATGAGGGAGAGAGGAGGGAGAGAGAGTGGATACCAATCGATTTGATTGGGGAATAATGGAATTTAAATAATTATCGGAAAAGAGGTTTTTTTATCTAATTAGATTTTTCCTCTTACTAAAAACAAGGACTAAAGATTAATAAGGACACTCGATGGTGGAGAAGCAATCTCCGAAATCGAAGCTAAAATACAAGGTATACATTAATTAATGTAAAATAATTGGTTTAATAAAATTTATAAAAAAAAAAAAAAAAAAAAATTTAATTGATTTAAAATCGCATTTTAAATCCCCCAAGCGTATTTTTCTGTATTTGAATTTGGCAATTTAATTGATGAATTCAATAATTCTTATTTAATTAAAAAAATTATTACATTGTATTTATTTATTAATTGTCTATTGTCATTGTTATTGTTATTTGTCTATTTTTATTTACAAATATCTTCTTCGTTTAGCCGCAACTTGAATTAAAAAAATTAAAGAAAAATTGTTCCAGGAAGTTTTGAACGAATTTAGTACCTTATAATACATTTCAAGTTCATAGATTCGGGAAATTTCCGGAAACCCCGTTTGTTGCTATAAAGAATATACCTGGAGGACCGAGCGTTGATAGGTAATTTTTTGCTTTAGTTAAATGCGATATATTAATATATATTATTTTTAAATTTAAAGTCAACAAAAGGGTCTATTTTTATTTAGATCCAGAATTAAATAAAATTTAAATGTTTTATAATGGGTCATTCCATGTCAATTCAAAGACGTTTAGTCGTTTTTTTTTTTGATTTTCTAAAATGTTATTATAATTATATGTAGAAAGAAGTATCCTAATAAATTTTTAGCTTCGTATCTTAACCCATATCAAAATTTCGATTTTTGAGGAAAATAGCATAGATCAAAGTATTATTAAAATATTCATAACTTTGATAAGAATAAAGATATTTCAAATAACATTTCAAACATTTATAAAAAAAAAATTATGTTTTTTTTTCCCCTTTTTCTCAAAAAATTGGATTTTCATTCGTTGAGACACTTTGGATTTTTTCAAAAAATTTCTCAAAATTTAACGATAAAAAACAAAAATTTTAAGTTATTAACGAAGACAGAATTCAAATAACTTCGAATTAAAAAAAACATTTTCGATTTTTTTTTTAATTTCTATTTTTTAGTTACTTCCACATTTCTATTCATAGGATTTGGAAGTATTGTGATGGCTGTCTGGGTCCTGACTCTTTGAGAGCTTGTATTCAGAGATGAAAAAAGTTAATTTCATTTTGTAACTTCTAGATGGAAGGAATCGATGACCTTAATAGTTGCAAACCGGATTTAGGACATCAAACCAGAAAGTGGGGTCCCCAGGGGGCAAAAAGGGGCCAAAAATTAATTGGTCAGTGCATATGTACCTATCTATGTACCCCCCCCCCCTGTGTTTCACAACCATAAGTCTCAGTGATACGAAATTCGAAACTTAAGCTTGATATATGGTAGAAGGAGTACATCAAGCTTTTAGTTGAAATCGGAAGACCGAAAGTGGACATTTACATGAAAGATTTTTCGTTTTTTTTGATTTTCTCAAAAACGGCTCTAACGATTTTTTTTAAAAATTAGTGTATTTATCAAGTTCAAGACACTTGGTAAATTCACTAATTTTAAAAAAAATCGTGTCTTGAACTTGATAAATACACTAATTTTTAAAATAATCGTTAGAGCCGTTTTTGAGAAAATCAAAAAAAGCGAAATAAAGGAAGGGGTGTAAATTAGTAGTGTCACGATGACTTCAAATAAATGAAAATGTGAAAGTTGTGTGGTGACCACACCAATTGTTTTTGTTTTGAGATCCCGATAGTTGATTTAAATAACTTAAAAATAAAGAATTTTATCCCATCCATGTACTTACACTAAAATATAATCATTTACACCGAAATTGATATGAAATGATTGAATTATGTGCAAAGACTACATGAATTTAAAATTGTGTTGTAAATTATTATATTTGACAGTGTAAGTACTTCGAAGGGATAGAATTCTTTATTTTTAAGTTATTTTACTTTCGTGATCTCAGAACAAAAATAAAAACGAAATTACAACAAAAAAAAATCGAATTTTTTTTTAATTCGAAGCTATTTGAATCCTATTTTCGTTAAAAGCTCAAAAATTTTCTTTTTTAACCTTGGATTTTGCTAATTTTTTGAAAAAATATCTAAAGTGTCTCATCGAAAGAAAATCAAATTTGTTGAGTAAAAAAAGCCAAAAAAAAGGATTAAATTTTTTTTACAAAAATTCATTAAAAACTAAAAAAATGACCCCTTACAATATCTTTATTCTTGTCAAAGTTATGAATATTTTAATAATATTTTGATCTATGGTATTTTCTTCAAAAATCGAAATTTCAATATGGGCTATATATATCTTATTATATTAAACGAGCAATGTTTATATATATATATATATATCCGGTCGGGTTCTCGAAAACGGGTCTAACGATTTGGATGAAATTCCCGGGTTAGGAGGGTTTTGTGTTGGACATTCGATCTGTCACGGTCTCATCTTCGGCTAAGTTGTTTTTGATGGGTTTTTTGTTAATTGAAACAATTATTCACAGGTGGTTGTCTCGATAAAAATGTATAATTACATTTTTATTCAATTTCCTTTTAATAAATAATTGGTTTTTTAATTTTATATCCTACAATAAGATCATTATAATTATTATTATATATTAAAAGTTGGAAATTTAATTGATTAAAAATCGAGTTTTAAATCCCACAAATATTAATTTGACAATTTAATTGATGAACTCAAAAATTGTTATTTTAATTAAAAAAAAAATTATACCGTATTTATTTATATACTTATATATACATAATCTGTGGGCCACTGAAGGCTAGAAATGCAAAAACTGGGTGAGTGGGCGGGGGTGGAGGGTAGATGTGGGGTGTGCAGGAGGTGGGTTACAGTGGTGATGGGGGTTCGGGGAGGTACGGGGTTTCAGGGGCGGGGGTGTATGTGGGAGGTAGGGTGGGAGGGTGCAGGAGGTGGGGTGAAGTGGTGGGGATCTGGGGGGTGAGGGGATTAATATATAGCTATTAACTGAAGCAAAGATGTTACCGAGCATCGCTCGGTGGCCTAGTGTATATATATATATATATATCACAAAATGATCTGCATGAATAGAATAAATTTAAAATACAACAACTCAGCCTCACTCCACCCATCAACCAGCCTTCTGCTGACTTATTAATAGATCGAAATACCTTGCCTTAAAAGCGCCGAGAGACTTCGCCCCTCTCACACTTGCTGGAATTTTATTCCAGAGCCTCGCGGAATAAACAGAAAATGACCTAGCATAGGATGATGTCCTATGTATTGGAATTTGGAGGTCCAGACCATACGTCCGCAAAGCTCAACTTACAGAGGTTTTAAATAGAAATTTATTAAATAAGTAATCAGGGGACTTGCTCTCAAACAGATTAAATAGAAAAATTCCCAAAATGTAATCTCTCTTCTTCGGAAGCTTTAACCATCCCAGTTTATTGTAGTATGGTGTAATATGTTCATCAAGAGGGACATCAAAAATAAACCTAATTCAGCCGTTCATCAATTTTTCAAGCTTAATATTTGATTCCTGATTTAAACTATACTAAAAAATGGAACAGTAGTGATAGCGAGTATACGCCAGCGAAATTGGTATAAATGAATACAACACACGTTTAGGAGATGTAATTTAATGTTTATTATAAATAGTTAATTTAGAGAATGTACACGTTGCAATATAATAGTTGTATTATGTCAGAACAAAGGATATTCATAGAAGTAATATAAAGAGATAGGACAGACAGAGGGACTGACTCTTCTGTATGCCTACGCCATCTCGCGGATTGCCGCATAAGTTCCATCAAGTAGTCAATCAGAGGAGCGACCAAAGAATTTATAAGAAGTTTCAAACTCTACGCCCAAGTTTCTTACAGTATGATACAGATTGTCTTGGAGATGAGATTACACAATAAAAAAATATAAATATTTTAAAAGCAATCTATATCTGACCTTTTGTTTATCGAAGTGTTTAAATATTGTTTTGTCTGCCCAATATATATCCCTTTGCAATTTAAGCAATCGATTTTGATTAAATAGAGGATCTTTATTTTTTAATTTTGAAAAAAGAAATGTGAATGAATTGGAGGGCTTGAAAGTCGTTAGAATATTATGAGTCGAGTGGAGTAAAAAATTTTCTCCGATAACTCATCTCTTACGCATTACGCCCCGTGAGCGAAGGACCTTAGATGAATAAGGTCCATTTAAATTATAGGAGACAATAAAAGAGAGTGTCTTCTGCTGGAAAAATAATTTTTTAAATTTATTTATAAAGATTATTTTTCCAGCAGAAAATACACTCTTTTATTGTCCCCTTTAATTTATAAAAATTCTGCTACTCTAGGCAAAAAGAAACTTTCAAGGTCAATTTAATCAAAGATTTTAGTAGATAATTATATATATGTCAGAGGATTTCACCCGCTCAGGATTATTATTGTTTTTTTAATTGTGAAATCATTTAATAATATCGTTAGAAAAGTAGTAGTGGTACATAAACAGCAAAAAGTTTTGGGCTTATGAATTATGAATCCTTATTGTCTGTTCTATATACTCTAGCATTGACTTTTTGCTAGTGTTGTCGCGAAACAACTACTTTAATGAATGAAAATTAAAAGAAATAAAATCTTGAAAAGTTTTATCTCTCAAATATCCTAATGGTCTCTGAGATGGAGGACAAAGCGAGAGAGCCCAATTTTCATCTAAATTAGAATTTGAAGAATTCTCCCAAGGTTGTTAATCAAATAATTGAACTTACCATCAGCTGATGTATTTCGTCTCAATTGAAGTTTTATTTTTAAATTTAAATGTAATTTCCTATGTATACATTTCTTTTGATGTTTATTGAGAAATTCTTCACTAATGAACATCGTAAGACAATCACTGCACAAGAAATGTGGCCCTGAAAAAGATAATATTGCAATTTTTAGTTAGATATAAATGTTTAAGACCCCATGGACACTAGAGAGCTAAAATCAAGTCCAAGAGAATATAAATGAACTCATAAAGACCTGATTCGAATGAAATTTTCTATATATATATATATATATATATATACCAGGTGTACCGGAAAGTCATTACCGGTTTTTCTAACAGATGTCGCTAGGCTTAAGTATGCAATGTTATGATTTGACACATATGCATTTTATTCTACTGACATCAAGCTTCAAAGCTATACATGTTATATTTTGCGAAAGTAACACCTTCATAGATTTATACCTCTTTGAAAATGTCAAGTTTCATGCCTGAAAACGTGCATTTGCGGCACGCATTACTTTTCTTATTTAATCAAAAGAAAAAAGCCGCTGAAAGTCATCGTTTGCTGGTAGAAACTTACGGTGAGCATGCTTTAACCTTAAAAACATGTGAGGTGTGGTTTCGAAAATTCAAAAGTGGTGATTTCGATGTGCAAGATAAAGAACGTTCTGGTAGACCAAAACAGTTTGAAGATGCGAAACTACAGGAGTTATTGGATGAAGACCCAACCCAAACTCAAAAACAACTGAAAAAAAAATGATCAATTTGAACCACGCATTTATCGAAAAACGTCCAGAATGGGGCCGAAGACACGGTAAAGTGATTTTACAACACGATAACGTGCCGTCTCATAAAGCAAAACCGGTCAAGGAAGAGTTGAAAGCACTTGGGTGGGACATATTATCGCACCAGCCGTACTCTCCAGATCTTGCCCCGTCCGACTATCAACTTTTCGCATCGATGGGACACGCGCTTGCAGAGCAGCACTTCGCCAATTTCGAAGAAGTTAGAAAATGGCTCGATGAATGGTTTTGCTCAAAGGACAAACAGTTTTTTTGGGATGGCATCCATAAATTGCCAGAAAGATGAGCAAGATGTATAAAATCAAATGGCCAATACTTTGAATAAATAAATTTTCCATTTTCTTAAAAATTACGTAGTTTTTTTTTCGAAAAAACCGGTAATGACTTTCCGGTACACCTAGTATATTTGCAGTGAAAACCCATTTGATAGTAAGAACGGGTTAAAACGCGTTTCACTGAATACCTTTGTGGCGACTAGAGTTTATTGATGTTGGTTGGGTTTGGTTCAAAGGTCTAAAATCTTCATTTTTCACCTTCCGCCTCATTTTGGGTGTTTAAATTCAAAAATTTTTAAACGAAAATGTCAAAAATTAGAAGCAAGTTGTAGTGGATGTAATTTTTGACATTTTAGTATAAAATTTTTTGAAAATAAACACCAAAATATGAGGCGGAAGGTCAAAAAAATTAAGATTTTAAGACCTTTGAACTGAACTAAACCAACATCAGTAAATCGTATGTTTCGTATATTTGATTCAATCGGGAATCGAATGCAGGTGATTTTTGTTAAATATTAAGTGAAAATAATATCCGAATTTATATATTTCTAACTTGAAATAATGAAGTTAAATAAATTTATAATTTTCTCATTAATATATATTAAAGAATTATTAACATATTAACGAGAATTGTTTTGATCAAGCTTTTTAAAACAAGATATATATCGCGAGACTACTGCTGGTTGAAGCTATTGGAGTCAGCTGAGTCTTAAGTCTGGACCAAGCAAAATGAAAAAGATATGATCCTTTTATCTATAATCCAGCAGTAGTCTCGCGATATATATCTTGTTTAAAAAGCGCGATCAAAACAATTATCGTTAATATGTTAATTATTCTTTAATATATTGAGGAGAAAATTATGAATTTATTTAACATCAGTAAACTCTAGTCGCCACAAAGGTATTCAGTGAAACGCGTTTTAACTAGTAAGAACCCGTTCTTACTAACAAACGGGTTTTTACTGCAATATACACTGCGCGTCAAAAAAAGGAAACAAACATATTGTTTCAAAAAAGACAAATAAAATATATTTTAAATACAATTTAATCGATTAAACCTTTAATAAGATTTATTTTAAACATTTCTAAATGTTTAAAATAAATCTTATTAAATTGTATTTAAAATTATATTTTATTTGTCTTTTTTTGAAAAAATTTGTTTGTTTCCTTTTGTTTTGACGGGCAGTGAATATTTAGATATCCCAACAAAAACACATGTGTAAAAAAAGGCGATAAAAACCGTTTATTCCTCTGTTTCTATGATTAGGTATAGTTATGTAATTTACTCTGCATCTTTTATATTGATGAAAAAAATAAATTTCTAATGAAAATAAAATAAAAAGTTAACCTAAATACTAACCTTTATAAATTGGATAATTATTTGGATTATTTACAATCATATTGTTATCAATAATGTGAAAGGTATCCATTATTCTTATATAAATATATATTAAAATAATCTTAGAATAATAGAAAGAAACAAATTATTATCACTTTGACAGACGAGGAAAATTCTAGAATGGAAGCCAGGGAGTGACTATCTTATATCTATGGTGACTATCTATAGTATCTTTTATCTATGGTGTTAACTCACAGGATTTTGGTAAATTCATCAACTCCTTCCTTCGGCCACCAGGGGCGCTATTTTGCCACTCGCGCATATATGTCTTGGAATCACGTGATGCCGCTCCATTTGACAAAAGTTTTTATCTTGTCAACATTCACTTAATTTTTCTCTTAAATAACGAATTTTTTTCAAAGTTATTTTTTATTATTTAGTTTTTAATTTTATTATCTATTTTCTTTTATACTACTTTAATTAATTGGCTCAGACAAAGCTGTATGGCTGAGTGATGTTATGTTTTCTCACCGCCAGGTTCGCTGTCATCAGTGTTCCCCCACCAGTGGCGCACCATTACCCCTTGTCGCGCTGAATGAACTAATCAATGTCAACTTGGCGCTAAATCATTATTTATATCTTATATTATTAAACGAGCAAATCTTGTATATATATATATATATCCGGTCGGGTTCTCGAAAACGTGTCTAACGATTTGGATAAAATTCACGGGTTAGGAGGGTTTTTTGTTGGACATTCGATCTGTCACGGTTTCATCTTCGGCTAAGTTGTTTTTGATTGGGTTTTTGTTAATTGAAACAATTTTTCACAGGTGGTTGTCTCGATAAAAATGTATAATTTTATTTTAATTCAATTTCCTTTTAATAAATAATTGGTTTTTAATTTTATATCCCACAATAAGATCATTATAATTGTTACTATATATTAAAAATTGGGCAATTTAATTGATCAAAAGTCGAGTTCTAAATCCCACAAATATTAATTTGACAATTTAATTGATGAACTCAAAAATTATTTACATTTACATTTTTATTCAATTTCCTTTTAATAAATAATTGGTTTTTTAATTTTATATCCCACATTAAGATCATTATAATTATTATTATATATATTACAAGTTTGAAAATTTAATTGATTGAATTGAAGAGAGGAATTGGGGAGAAATATAGAATTGGAATAATTATCGGAAAAGAGGTTTTTTCTTTAATTAGTTTTTTCGTCTTATTAAAAACAAGGACTAAAAAGATTATCAAGGACACTCGATGGGGGAGAAGTAATCTCCGGAGTCGAAAATAAAATACAATGTATACATTAATTTATGTAAAATAATTGGTTTAATTTAATTGATTGAATCTGGGATTGGATTGGATTATGGAATTGAAATAATTATCGAAAAAGAGGTTTTTTTATTTAATTAGTTTTTTCCTTTTATTAAAAACAAGAACTAAAAGATGATCAAGGACAGTCGATGGTGGAAAAAGTAATCTCCGGAATCGAAGCTCAAAAACCATGTATGCATAAATTCATGTAAAATAATTGGTTTAATAAAATTTATTTAATGGATTAAAAATCGAGTTTTAAATCCCACAAATATTATTTGACAATTTAAAAAATTGTTATTTAATTAAAAAAAATAATTACACCGTATTTATAGATACATAATCTGTGGGCCACTGAAGGCTAGAAATGCAAAAGCTGGGTGCGTGAGGGTAGATGTGGGGGTGCATGAGGTGGGTTGCAGTGGTGGGGTCCGGGGGAGGTACGGGGTTTCGGGGTGTAGGTGGGGGTGGGAGGGTGCAGAAGGTGGGGTGAAGTGGTGGGGGTCCCGGGGGCGAGGAGGGTTTTGGGGATTAATATATAGCTATTAACTGAAGCAAAAAGTTACCGAGCATCGCTCGGTGGCCAGGTACTATATATTATAATAAAAGAGAGCGGGAATTAAAAATCGCTCATTTGAAAATATTTAGTTCATATAAAAGGAGTCTCATTAAACATACTTTTTCAATTGACACTGTTTTTATACAGCAATACTTTTGGCTGAACCGAAAATCAGATGCCCTCATTTATTTTCTTCACTGAAATACAAGAATCCAAGGTGCTTTTTTCACTATTATTTTATATCCGACGATTGGCTGTTCGGTTTTCAATGTGTGTTTGATTAGGAAAAAATGGGAGCCCCGAATACACCCCGTCCGGACTTAACTTTCGGAGGTTCGGTTAATATATATTCAGTTCGGCTCGGTTGGGCTCGTATAGCTCCTTTTCGCGCTGGTTTTTAGACGGTTCGGTTGGCGCCAGCCTGAAAAGGAGCTATACGAATCCAACCGAGCCGAACTGAATATATATTAACCAAACCCAAGTCGTTTGCACATATTCGGTTCTATTACGTGGTTTGATTTAATAAAAATATTGTAAATAATATTTATTATATTATTAATATTGATCTACTGCACTTTTAATTAAAAACCGATTAGACGGAATCAAATTATATTTTAAAATCCCCGGGTCAATATTCGTTGAGTGCTGCCCCTAGGAGCGCTCGAATAACTAAAATAGGGTTGGGAGAGGTGAGCAGAGTGGGGGAACCTTTTTGACAACGAAATTGGCACTTAAAAAGGAAACCCACAGCTTTGCTTTTACAAAAAAAAAATCAATCGAATTGAGTACCTCCTCCTTTTTTGAAGTCGGTTAATAAAAATACATTTTTGAAATTCGCTACATTTTACGAATTGTCAGTTTAGGGTTTTTCTTTGTTTAATTTTGGCCTTTTTAGGGGATTTTGTTATTTAACAACATTCAACTGGGCCGCACCCGCACTAGTTTAATTTATTTATGGACATGCAGTAATCATTTCACTATATAATCCCAATTTGCACTTTTACTTAATAATTTTATATTAGAAACGAGTATTTGAGGACATTAATAAAAAGTTGGTATTTTCTTAATTATATTTAAAAATAAAAGTATTTTTATATACTTACTAGATACATGTGTCTTAATTCATTGATATTTTCAGGTTATTAATCTATATTAATTTAATTTAATTAAAATGTATTCTGAAGATGTTTTAATTTCTCTCATTTATGATGAATTATTAAAAGTTGACAAGCCATTAGCTGAATTGTTTAATTCAAAATTTAAAAGTGTAAGATATTTTTATTTTTTATATCATTTATTGTACTTATATGATATATCTACCGGGTGTTTTTTTTTTATCTTGAGACAGGCTTATAACTCAAAAACAGTGCATTATATGAAAAAAAGATTCAATTTAAAGTTGATTTATATCAGGGGGAAACTAAACTATGCTAGAACAAGCTTTCAAGGATATTTCAAGATCAAGTTATATTTTTTAAATGAAAACCTATACTTATGTTTCTGTACATATTCTGAATCTAGAAAAAAAATGAACAACTTTTATTAGAATTATTTTTTTATACGACATCAAATAATAAAAAATATTAAATCAATTAGATCTCTAAAAAAAATCCTAATAATTATTTTTAACAATCAATAAACAAATAATAATGATAAAATAATTAATTATTAAATTGAAAAGTCACAACAATGAAAATAAGTGTTTATAATGATATTAAAACTTCGTTACACTCCGATTTAAGATCATATTATTATTAAATAAATAATTTAATCATTTTTGCCCTCAGGAGCTTCATTTTATCGTGTTGTAAATCTATTTAAAAAATAAATAAATAAAAAGGGTATAAAGAAACCATAAAGTAGAGATGGTGCGTATTTACGTTACCAGGTTTTGATACCAGGTATTTCCTTGCAAGTATACCAACCAGGTACCGACCCGATATACTTGCAAGACTTGAAAGTATTTTTCCATTAAAGTATACTGTCCCTTCAAAGTAGGTAAGTACTACTACATCGAACTCGAACGTCGAACGAATCGAATGTATTTTTTGCCTTATTGTACGCACTGACGATTTAGCCGTGTGGGAGCCCTCAATTATAATCTGACGTCATCAAGCAAAATAGTTTCAATAAAAAAATTAGTGAACCAAATGAAAAAATATTGAAATTAGTTTCTTATAATTGACTTTTCTGTACAAAAAAAATATTAAAACTGTTGGTAATTTTTTTTAGACATTCTTAATTTGTACATAATATTGTGTACCTACCGAATCTGAAGTATTATACCTATTTTATGTCATGTATTAATTGAACACACAATACCCTTTCAATTAATGGTCGCGTAGATCTGAGAGGAAGAAGCAAGTAGAGTTCAGCCAGTACGTTGTCTCACCAGCCTAACTATCTAACGAAACACATTCAGAGAAAACATCTCGTCGTTAATTTGGTGGCCCGGGAAGGAACAGAAGCCTACGCGAACTGTGAAGCAAGTACTTAAACCTCAAAATTCCAAAATGCAAAATTATATCTTATATTCATACATATAAGGTTCAGATTGTGCTTATAAGTGAAATAAAATACTTTCAAAGTATTTTACTTATTGATTGGAATATTTTGAATCTTATCTGTATAACAACAAGGTTTAAACTTGCAAGGAAGCAAGTATTCGACTCGTTGCGTTGGACAGAAAATACTTTGAAAGTATTTTGATACCTGGTTTCTGCACCTGGTATGAGAAGGTGGACGTACTTTTAAGCCCCGGTACGCGATTTAGCAAGTATAACCCATCCTTACCATGAAGGTCAAAATAACCAAATTGGAACTGGAATTCGTCCAGAAGACTTGCACTCATACACTCTGGAATGTCACTAAATTATTAAATTATTAATTATTATTTATTTAATAATTAAATATTTGATAATTAAGTTGAATGAGTGTTAAAAATAATATTTAGGATTTTTTGAGATCTAATTGATTTAATATTTTTTCTTTATTTGATGTCGTATAAAAAATAGTTCTCATGAAAGTTGTTAGGCTTTTTTTTTAAAGATTAAGAATATGTATAGAAACATATATGTTTCCATTTAAAAAAAAGAAATTGACCTCGAAAATACCCTTGAAAGCTTTTTCTAGATCGACAAAGCGTAGTTTAGTTTCCCCCTTGATATAAATAAACTTTCTTAATTGAAACTTTTTTCATATAATGCACTGTTTTTGAGTTATAAGACTGGCTCAAGATAAAAAACTCACCCTGTATATTTATTTATATATTGTTGATTGTTGTTGAATAATATATAACCAAGAATAATTTTATAACCATTGCAATTTTTTGTTTTAATTTAGAAAATCATTCTAGCAGAAAATTCGCCTTCTCTAAGGGATGTTATTAGTTTTTATATTAATTTTCCTCTCACTGAATTGAATTCAAGCAAAGATAGTTTATCAGATCATGGTATGTGGCTTTTTTTTGTATCTCTGATTTAAGTATAACTTGGTGGTCACTTGGTTAAGGTAGTTTTCTCGATAATACTAGGCAAACTTTAATGCTAGAACAGACAATAAGGATTCATAAGCCCAAAACTTTTTGCTGTGTATGTACTACTACTAGCCAATCCCGTGCTCGTTTGACAAATCTGGCAACATTGTCCGAGCTTGTATATATTTTATCATAGAAATTTCAGATAAAGTCCATTATAAAAGAAGATTTATAAAACAAAAAGTTCTTATAATAAGCGATTGAAAGATGTTGCGACAATGGCTGAAAACGTCAAAAAAATTACTAAAGTTAACCCATTAATATATCAAAGTATAATTGATATAATAACGAGGATGGTTTTGACCGTGCTTTTAAACAAGATATATATCGCGAGACTACAGGATGAAGCTATTGAGTCTGCGGAGTCTTGAGTCTGGACCAAGAGAAAATGATATGATCCATTTAGCTACAATCCAAGTGTCATGCGGGCTATACGCAAAATGACGTTGGATTGTAGCTAAATAGATCATATCATTTTCTCTCTTGGTCCAGACTTAAGACTCCGCAGACTCCAATAGCTTCATCCGCAGTATCCTCGCGATATATATCTTGTTTAAAAAAGCGCGGCTAAAATAATTCTCGTTAATATATCAATTATTCTTTGATATATTAATCAAAAATTATAAATTTATTTAACATCATTATTTCAAGTTAGAAATATATAAGTTCAGATATTATTTTCACTCAATATTTGACAAAAATCACCTACATTTGATTCACGATTGAATCAAATGTAGGAGACATACGATTAAAGTTAACCTATTTTACTTTACCATACAGGGTATGGTCAAGTATTGTAATCGTGCATGAAAAAAAGTGTTTTTTTTCCTTCTTTTTTTCGAAATATCTCAAAAACAGCTGAAACTATTTCGATTAAAAAAAATTGAGCGAAACCAAGGCATTTAGGTCTACAAAAAAGCTCATATAAGTGAACATCGAAAAAATTATATTTTTCGAGATAATAATTGTTTTGTCAAAATGTCTCTGTTAGTTAGTCTGTGCGTTACCAAATTTGTGTACGAGCTAGCTCAAAAACTAGTGTGAATATCGAAACCAAATTTCACACGTAGTTTTGGTCCATTGAGATGAAGAGCTGATTAGATTTTGGTGCATATCGACCCAAAATTAAGGGGGGTCGAGGGGGTTAAAAATTAAAAATCTAGGTCGCTTGAGCAAACTCAACCAAATTTTGTATACATAATCAGTGGGTCCCCAGAAGTCTAAAAATGCAAAAACTAACCTCCCGAAATGGGGGGGGGGGCGGAGGGTCAAAAAATGAAAATCTTGGCCATTTACCAAACTTAACCAAATTTTGTATACATAATCAGTGGGACCGAAGAAGTCTAAAAATGCAAAAACTAAACGCCCGAAATGGGGGGGGGGGGGGGTCGAAAAATGAAAATCTTTGCCATTTACCAAACTCAACCAAATTTTGTATACATAATCAGTGGGTCCCAGGAGTCTAAAAATGCAAAAACTAACCCCCCCCCCTACATGATTATAAATAATTTTATTAAATATTAAATATAAGTGAGGGGCCAGGTTGTATGGTAAAGTCAAGTGGGTGGCCACATCAGAACACGTCAGCTTATTTAAGTTAAATAAATGCTCCGGAACTAGGTATATATTGTTCATAAATTTTGTTTTGCCACCAATCGATGCAGAACTATGTAAATAATAATCTGTCTAAATTTCAAAAAAAATCCTAAGAAAACCTATATATGGTGAAACAACTACCTTAATTTAGTATCATATAGGGTATGGCCAAGTATTCCTAGTCTTGCATAAAAAAAGTGCTTTTTTTAATATCTCAAAAACAACTCAAACTATTTTGATAAAAATAAACCGATGTGGTACATAACTTCACCATACACATAAATCATATTATTAAATACTAGCTGCAAGGCCCGCCTCTTGCTAGCCAAGGGGCTTCGCCCCCTGGACGCCCCATCACTTGAACACTCCATCTCCTCCATCTCTAACCACTAGGCATCCCACCGATCCTCACGCCAACCCCGGAACTTCTCCCCCGCCTCTGATCAACCTCCAGCCCAATAAACCTACCCCCTGGACTCCCTACCCATGGACCCCGCATCCCCTGTACCCCACCTTTCCCCTGATCCCAATCTTCCCCCATGGACCCCACCTTCCAGTCCCACATAAGTATATATATATACAGGGTGCATAGGAAAGTCCCTTTAACCTGAAAATACTTGCGAACGGAGAGTGCTACACCCACGCAAGTGAGGTAACGGTATAGTAAAGCGACTATGCCCGACCTAATGTAAACGACACCAGCGCCCCTAGTGGCGAAATGTGGAAGTTAGCCATTGCAAATCGAAAACGAAAAGAGATAGAGCAAAATTTCCATTTAGAAAGTTTTAGAGCATCAATTAATTAGTACGAAACGATATTTGGTTTACACGGAAAGGATAAATTACTGCCTGTATCCAAAAATGTCCGTAATCTATGCGCGACTGTTCTACTCTACATATTTACATTTCGGAAATGTAGCAGTGTGCAAATGCAGCTTGTGACTTTGTACTGTACTGTCTGAAAGCTTTAATTTCCAATGCATTTAAAATTTTAGTTTAAAAGGTGTTGGCGCTCGCTTGATACAAACAACATAATCTCATAGCATAAAATTATTGAGAGGCGCCAATTTATCTTATCCGTGTAAACCAAATATGGTTTCAGTACTAATTAATTGATGCTCTAAAACTTTCTAATTGGAAATTTTGCTCTATCTCTTTTCGTTTTCGATTTGCATTGGTTAACTTCCACATTTCGCCACTAGGGGCGCTGGTGTCGTTTGCATTAGGTCGGGCATAGTCGCTTTACTATACCGTTACCTCACTTGCGTGGCTGTAGCATTCTCCGTTCGCAAGTATTTTCAGGTTAAAGGGACTTTCCTATGCACCCTGTATAGTATATATATATATTTAGGTACAGACATAGGCACAAATCCCCATTACTAGCCCCTGGACCCCCACCCTTAGACCCCAACCCCCACCTCTTGGGGGACGGACATAGAAACATAGATACATACAGAGACAGGTGGAGCCTTGCTGTCGTTAGAATTAATAAAATTTGTGATTAGTTTCTGTAAGGTAAGAGCTCATGTTGGCGAGATTGGTAATGAGTGGGCGGATCGGTTGCCTAAGGAGGCCGCCGAGTCTCGGGATCTTGCCTCTTCTTATTCGGTTCTCCCTGGGACATATTTATTTATTTATTTATTTATTTTGAACGGAACAATTCCTTTTACATATTTACAAGCACACATTTACATAAATTACAAGAATACATTATTATATAAGAATACAAATCATACAATCAGACTCAACCAAACATAAGCAAAGTCTATCTACCCAGCATCAGTCTCCTAACACTACCAAGAGAACAATTGTCAACGTCAACGCCAATGAACACCCCATTACATATGTTCATCATTCGGTTTAGGGGGAAGCCATCATATAGTTTGATCTCGGGCAGTCAATGTAAAACATGTCTTGCGATCTCAAACTGCGACATGGAACATTTATTTTTAGTTGGGATAGTAGGAAACTGCTATCTATCTGGCTGTTTAATAATTTATAAACAAAGGACACATCAAAAAATTGTCAATTTAACCCTTGAGGAGAGGAGCTTGAAGGAGTGGGAAACTATGTGGTCGCTTTCCTCTAAAGGGGAGACAACGAAAAAATATTTTCCAACTGTTAAAGATAGGATTAATTCTAATTTGAGGATAGGGTACAAAATGACACAGGTGCTGTCGGGCCACGGAACGATTAAAGCATATTTGTATAGATTCAACATTTTACCGGATCCGATATGCAGTTGTGACTCAACTTCGTGCCAGAGTTGTGGGGGGACGTATTTTATATGACTGTGTTGTTTTCAATGGAAGTCGTTTGAGTTTTATAAGGGACTGTGTAACGGAGGGGTTCGGCTGGCCGCCTCCACAGGATCTGTTGTTTAAGAACCGAAGACTTGAGAAGATCTTTCAGAAGTATGTGGAGCGACTGGACTTCGATAGGATCTCGTTAGACTAGGGGGGAACAAATAAATTGTCTTGAATTAGGTATATTGTCGGAAAGAAGAATCCTTCGTTTAGTAGAAGCTTGCATTGTAATATTTTATGTGGAACATACGGATTTTAATTAAAAAAAAAATCAGACAAGGACAAATGCCCTTTAGCAGCCCCTGGACCCCTACCTCCCAATCCCTGGGGGGCATAGGTAGAGTAGTTACAGAGGGTGGCATCAAATGCCCTTTAGTAGTATGTGATAAGCTAGGTAGCAAGTGTAGGTATGGTAAAGTTATGTGAATGGCCATATCAGTTTACTTTATATTGATATACACAACATATCACCCTCATGGAACTTTCAAATTTTATTCCGAGCATATCTATCATGGTACAATTAATTTTTTCAATTCTGTTTCCTCTCTCTAGTTCTACCTTCATCAACTCTTTTTTAATCGGTAATTTAGGTCTTGTGTTCTCGATAATAACTGCTACGTTACCTTAATCTCAATTTTTCTTCTTATTCTTATCATTAGCATTTTCTTGCATATTTCTGCCCATTTTTAATTGATTTTCTTCTTTTTCAGATGTTAATCTTTCAATAAAGAGAAAAAAAAGAACAAATAAATCTTCTTCTGACGAATGTACTAGTAATAAAGAGAATAAGCCACTCGAGTGTGAACACTGCGAGAAACGCTTCTCATTGAAAAGTAAACTCATTGAACATCTGCAGAGGCCATTCTGAAGGGGAACCATTTAGCTGTGATCGTTGCGAAAAACGCTTCAAAAACAAAGCAATTCTCAAACAGCATCTGCTCATCCATTCTGACGAGAACTCATTTAGCTGTGAAGATTGTGGGGAAAAGCTTCTTATACCAAAGCAAACTCGATCGGCATTTGCTGAGCCATTCTCAAGAGAAGAAATACGGATGTGATCAGTGTGAAGCGCTTCTCACACAAAGACATTCTTAAACAGCATCTGCTCATCCATTCTGGAGAGAAGTCATTTGACTGTGATGATTGTGGGAAAAGCTTCTTATACAAATGCAAACTCGATCGGCATCTGCTGAGCCATTCTGATGAGAAGCTATACGGGTGTGATCACTGCGACAAACGCTATTCTTACAAAAGCAAGCTCGTTCAACATCTATTGACCCATTCCACAGAGAAACCTGATAATAATTGCGAGGAACGCATTTCACAAAAAAATCATCTCAATGACCATACTCATTCTGACGACAACCTTGTTTGTAAACACTGCAAAAAACGTTTCCCATACAAAAGTAGACTTGATCGGCATCTGAAGACTCATACTGGAGAAAAACCATTTGGCTGTGATAAGTGCGAGAAACGGTTCTCATTCAAAGACAATTTCAAACAGCATCTGCAGACTCATTCTGAGGAGAAGCCATTTGGGTGTGATCAATGCGAGAAACGCTTCGCACACAAGGTTAGTCTCAATCGGCATTTGACGTCTCATTCTGGAGAGAAGCAGCTATTCGGATGTGCACATTGTGAGAAACGCTTCGCACATAGGTCCTCTCTCATTAAGCACTTGCCCAAACATAATTGAGTGAAATTGATAACCTGTGCATACCATTTAGCGAGTTTCCTCGTAAAGCAACAAGAAACGAAGGGTATCCATCAATCCTGGATATTTTGCATTAATTTGCACACACCATTTCTCTAATACATATTTCCTTGCACTCACACAATAAATTGTTTTCTAAATCATTAACATAACACAATTTCTTTTATTCAGACTTGATTACATTATTTCAATTCCTTACTATAATTACCAGAGATTAACATTTAAGTTACCATCTAAATTGCTCTAGTTGTCAATGTCAGTGACTGTGAAACCGCTTCATTCTTGGCATTTTCTTGTTTTTACATTTACCAAATAATTTTAACTCAAAACAATACAAGTTTAATACAAATACATATTTTGCCATTGCGTTGAACATGTGGAATTTTGTGCCTAAAAACTACGATTTGCCGACAGCATTGCCATTTGAAATAAACTACTGCAGAATGCTCTTGGTAAATCACAGTGCTTTGAGTGATTTAAATAAACTGATGTGGCCATCCACATTCAGAGGAGTAGCCACCGGAGGAGGGGGGATCAGAATCCCCCCCAAGGCAGGAGCTCAAAGGCGACAGTATCTTATGGAAAACTAACCGTAATTAAATATATTTCATATGTTGAATCAAGAATTATGTTCTTTTTTAATTTCTTGAAGTACCTTTTTAGTCCAATTAAATTGTTCTCTAAAGGACCTCTCGCGGGAAAGTTTTGGGGTAGTTTTGATTTCTAGTTCCTATATGTTTTTTGGTGTGCTGAATCGGAATGAGGTTGCTAACAAAATTTCGTGACCTAACATTGTCAAATATCCAAAAAAAAAAAACGTAAAAACTCTCATTTTTGGGCGTTTTTTTGCTAATAACTCAAAAACTATCAACTTTTTGTAAATAAGCTTTTTATTCAAAATGAAAATTTATAAAATTTCCTACCTTAGTTTTTTCTAAATATCTTGAAAATGACTTAACCAATTTTGATGAAATTTAATATCCTAATTAAGTACCTTGGGGACCACAAAAAAGGGTAAATAAAGTTTTTAGTAAAATTATATTTTAAAGTACTTTACTCTAGAGTAAGATAGTACTTTTTTAAATTCTTTAAAATTTATTCATTTGATGGTTTAATATAGCTCATTTAACCTTGATTAAGTAAGAGTGGATAGGCTTCTCTCTGTGAAATGCTAAAAATTGGGGATGAAATTTTATAAGTAACCATAGCAACTGCGTTGTTTTCTTATCCGTTACCTTTGCTGAAGACATTGAGGAATCGAGTTAAAATCAAAAATAACCATCGATTCTCATCTAGTACATGAGGAATAACCATTCTATATTGGATTTTTGACGTTTCTATTTTATTGCTAACCATCGGTAAAGACATGGAGGAATCGAGTTAAAATCAAAAATAGCGATTGATTCTCATCTAATACTTGAGGAATAACCTTTTTGCATTCCATTTTTGATGTTTTGACTATTAATGGCAACCTCTACTGTAAACGTGGAAGAATAGACTTAAAATCAAAAAGATTAAACTCTTTTTTGGTAAACAACTCAAGCTTGAAATTCAAAATTCTTCTATTAACAATACATTTTCAACATTAACAAAATTTCTGTTGGCACTTGGCACTCTGTCCTATCTTCTTTTCTAGTCTCTCGTAATATATGTTGAAAATCAAATTTAAATATAGCGCGAATTTTATTCTTCAATATCGAATGATTTATAAAAAAAAACGATATTTACTTCGAATAATTGGTTTATTGATTGGAATTATAAATACAACAGGTTATTACAATTGAGACTGGAGGTCTCAATCCAAACAGAGTCAAGACAAGCCTTGCTGCGACGATCTCGCATCGTCCTTATATACTACTTTATCGCTGACAGCTGAGTTTGCAAGAGATTAGGAGTCGTCATCATTTATCTTTACGTGACTCGCGCGCTCTTTATTTTAGTTTAAACATAGAATCCCCTAAACGACTAATCTAGGGGATTTAGTTAGTAAGTCGTTGTCCTACTTAGTATTTTAAATTTTAAAAAGTCTAAAAAAAATTCTTTAGTAGATATCCTGTTTATTTCTTGTATATATTATTGTAAACGTTTTTAAGATTGTTTTTAAAAGATTTCTATTTTTTCAATTATAAAACAATCAATATGTAAATATTTTTTTCTTTTTACTTTATCCAATGCAAAGCATGGGTAAAGTATTGTAATCGCTCTCGGGGCAAGCGTGGCTTCAAAGGGTCCTCAGGTAAAGACTACGGAACCCATGGACTCAATTAAAGTCACAAATTGTAGTATTCAATTAGTTTGAATTTTAGCACGTGACGGTTTTGCCAAAAATTACATGGGGTCTCGTCGAGAGGCCAAAAAGTGCCATTTTTTCATTTAGTGCGTGCGGGTGGATGGATGGATGGATGGATGTTATCGTTTATTTGGCCCACGATTTTTTCCACACCGTTGCACCGATTGAAATGAAATTGAAAACCTAAAATTGTTTTAACAAAATGAAGCGCTGATTAGTTTTTGGTACATATCGGCCCACAAACATTAGTACTTTATTTTAGTACTTTTTTAGTTTTTTCTAAATATCTTGAAAATGACTTAACCAATTTTGATTAAATTTAATATCCTAATTAAGTACCTTGGGGACCACAAAAAAGGATAAATAAAGTTTTTAGTAAAATTATATTTTAAAGTACTTTACTCTAGAGTAAGATAGTACTTTTTTAATTTTTTTAATTCTTTAAAATTTATTCATTTGAACGTATTAATATAGCTCATTTAGCCTTGCTTAAATAAGAATGGATAGGCTTCTCTCTGTGAAATGCTAAAAATTTGGGAGGAAATTTTATAAGTAACCATAGCAACTGCGTTGTTTTCTTATCCCTTACCTTTGCAGAAGACATAGAGGAATCGACTTTAAACCAAAAATAGCGATTGATTCTCATCTAATACTTGAGAAATATCCATTCTATATTGGATTTTTGACGTTTCGATTATTATTGGTAACCATTGCCGAAGACATGGAGGTCTCGACTTAAAATCAAAAATAACGATCGATTCTTATCTAATACTAGAGGAATAACCTTATTGCATTCCATTTTTGATGTTTTGACTATTAATGGAAACCTCTACTGAAAACGTGGAAGAATCGACTTAAAATCAAAAAGACTAAATTCTTTTTTGGTAAACAACTCAAGCTTGAGTGATATCTGATTAATAATAAAGGAACAAACATATATTAATATTTCAAATGAATTTTAATAAAGTTTAGCAACGATCCGTTGCAGTTTATTTATATTATTGTAGGAAGCAATTTGAACCGCGAAAGTTAAATAATATGATAAATAATTTCTTATGTTAATTCTACATTAAGAAAATTATTTTATTATTTTTTGATTTTATTGAAAAGGAAAAAATAAAATATTGTATATTTATATTTTAAATAAAAGAAATAGCAAAAAAGCTGCACGACTCTTTAATGAAACTTTGTTAAATATAAATAAATTCCAGCTATAAAATTTGCCTGGAATCCTATATTTAATAATATAAATTAATAATATGCACAATGTAAAATTGTTTTTGTAATTAAAAATATTTTGTATTGCAGTTTTCTAATTTATTTAAAAAATTTTTTAAATACAATATTATTTTTATTCATCATCGAGTATTATTATTATTATTTAAGCTAAAAAAGTTTATTTAGTAAAAAAAATTGTGATAAATAAATTTAAATCACATAGAAAAATTACTCTGAATGCATTTCTTGTGCGAGGAATTGTTTACTTTTTGAGTCTGCCGCTAGATGGCGTTATGATAGGAAATCTGGCGGTTTCTAGCTTTTTGGAAGACCGAACTAGTGGATTTATAAATTCAATCGTTGGCAACACTAATTGTGACAATTCTAACTATATATTATATTATTGGAAGATTTACATTATTAAAGTTTATTTTCTAAATAGAAAATTATATCTTTGTAAATTTTAGAAATTCAATTTCTTCTTGAGATTTTTCCATTTTTTTATAATAACGGCATAAAAATCCTCTAATTCAAAGACAGAAAATACAATCGATCGAGCTTATACATTATAGGTATGTTTTACAATATATATTTTATATTATTACTTTCTATTTTATTCATCATTTTTATTATTATTATTATTATCATTAGGATTCAGTTCAATAACTTAATAATGTAATTTTTGTTCTTCAGAGGACGAGGAACAAAATAAGTGTTTATTTACGACTTATCAATTGCAACGTTTCGCCACTTTTATTGCAGCTTCTTCAGGCTCTACAAAGGAGCAAATACATATATTCAAAAACATTTCTCATTCATTCAATTCAAAATCAATTTCATTTAAATACCTTGATAAATAAAGCTCTAAACACTTTGTCAATTGATAAGGGTTTTTCTTTAGGAGACGGACTGGTATAAATATACAATTGACAAAGTTGATGAAGGCAGTCCAAGGTGGTTGTAAAAAAATAAAACTATATCAGTTTTACTATTTTGGATTTGTTCGATAACCGACGTTTCGGAGATTTACTCTCCTTCTTCAGGGTAACGAGGGGTCAATGGAAGTATATCAATTGCAATTGCTTTTTCTATCGAGATGAAATTTTATAATGTTTTCTTGGCATTGTCAAAGGAGACAGGAAGTAATTATGAAATGATATACTTCCATTGACTTTTCGTTGCCCTGAAGAGGGAGAGAGTAAATCTCCGAAACGTCGGTTATCGAATGGATCTAAAATAGTAAAACTGATATAGTCTTGTTTTTTTATAGCCACCTTGGACTGCCTTCATCAACTTTGTCAATGTTTTAAGCTCTGCCATTATTACACATATAGACACTCGAATACATTTCTATTTTATCATCAACAACTCAACAAACACCAATACATCTCAACAAATATACAATTATAACTTTTATAATTTCACTGGTAAAATTTAAAAAAGAATTTACCAACATTTGTGAGATTTTGAACAGAGGTAAAGTGGGCCAAACAGCATTAATTGAAAAGTTTTTGTATTGCCGAGAGTAGCAGAGTTGGTGATTCACAAAGAGTTGGTTGTCCTCTGCTTGATGTAAATAAACATACACACATATACAGGGTGGTCCCGAATTCATGGTACAAACTTTAATGGTAGGTACAGGACATTGCAACAATGAGTTGTTGTATAGGAATGTATAGTCGCAAGTGAGTCGCAATTTTGAACACTTACTGTAAACAACGCTTTCAATAAATTCTTTGTTTTTCCTTTTGGCTGTAATTTCCCATGTTTACGCCTCACCGCGTCACTTGCGACTATACATTCCTATACAATGGCTCATTGTTGCAATGTCTTGTACCTACCATTGGGGTTTGTACCATGAATTCGGGACCACCCTGTATATCGAGATGTCCGCCTCGGTGGTGTAATGGTCAGAACAACTGACTGGCAACCCGGAGGTCTCGGGTTCGATTCCCGGCTATACCCAGACATTTTTTCTGTAAGTATAGGGTCTGGTAATAAAAATTAAGTGGGAGATAAATTTAACCGAATTTATCGCGCGGAGGATTTACCACTGCTCGAAGCCCCTAAAACCTTGGTAAATTGGATATTGAATTGTATCTAAGTTTCTGAGATTGGCTCGTGATCCCGGCTTCTTTTCCTTCTGCTCTGTTCTTTTCACGATTGAGGGGCCAGCCCATACAGGCCTTTAGGGGATCCACCTTCTGGTGTATCTCCTTCTGATGAGAGAATCATCAATATCATTAAAAAAAAAAAAAAAAAAATATATATATCTGTATATTTATATATTATTTTTCACCAATTTTTACTTGTGATGTTACAGTGATTGTTATAAGAATAAGGGATTTGATTAATTAATATATATTATTTATTTAAAGTTTAAATTTTTATTTAAATCACACATGATTACTTTATAATTATTTATTGAAACAAATAATTACAATTTTAATACATAATTTCAATAAATAATTATAAAGTAATCATGTGTGATTTGAATAAAAATTTAAACTTTAATCAAATTAATCACAAAAATAAAAGCTTCAACAGCTTCATTACTAATATTATTTATTTGTTTGAGACTATAGTTTCGAGGACCTGGTCTTCATCATCAGTCTTTTTTAATTATAAATGTTGTTTTTAATGGAGTCAGTGTCGTATGGATATTGAAAATTTGATGTTCCTTCAAACAACAGAGAATATTTTTAATTCTAAGCTGACCATCAGTGAAGGAACATCAAATTTTCAATATCCATACGATATTGACTCCATGAAAAACAACATTTATAATTAAAAGGGACTGATGATGGGGACCAGGTCTTCGAAACTGTAGACTCAAACAAATAAATAATATATATATATATACAGATATATCATCTCGATATCTATGTGTGTATGTTTGTTTGCATCAAGCAGAGGACAGCCTCTTTGTCAAACAGCATTAGCTACGCACAAATTTGAAGAGAATCATAATTTTGATTTCGATGGAGTGACAATACTCGATTATGAACAAAATTTGTTTAAGTGAAATGATCTATAAATGACTCTATGAACTTCAGAACAGACACAAACAATTTAAGTTGTATATATTATTATTATCATTTCCGTCCATAATTTGTATTAATTTGAAAGTTTATATTGGGAAAGTAAGGACAAGTTTTTTTTCATGTGCGACTTTTTTATTTATCCACCAACGTTTCGTCGACTTTGCCGACTTCTTCAGGGCTTTTGTTTAAATTTTCTTATTACCTTCGTTACCATTGAGGGCCATCACAGAATACAATTTTCAAGGGATATTTGGCACATTCACAAAAAATTCAAAGTTGAGATTTCTGTATGTAAGGATAAAACGGGGGAAAAAATATTCTATTCTAGTTTAAAAAAACAAGGTTGCCTTATTCTATATAAATGTGATTTCTGTTTTTATATTAATGAAATTGTTCATTATAAAAATAAAAGAAAGAAAAATTGTGTTTTTTTGTGAATGTGCCAAATATTTTTTGAAAGTTGTATTCTGTGATGGCCTTCAATGGTAATGAAGAAAATTTAGACGAATGTGGGGCATGACTATTTGAAGCCCTGAAGAGGTCGGCAAAGTCGACGAAACGAAACGTTGGGGGATAGATAAAAAAGTCACACATAAAAAACTTGTCCTTATTTTCCCAATATAAACTTTCAAAGTTGTATATATAATAATAATTATAAGGTCCGTAATAATAAAAAAAGAAATGATTAATTGCTTAAATTTTTGGTGTTGGACTTGTGGTGTATGAGTGAAAAAATGTAAATAGTAATAATATAATTTTAAAAGAGCCTAATGACATAAGGATTGAAATTTAATGTATTGATTCTTCGGAAACTATATTATAAGGATTTTTTTTTATTTTAGGTTGAAGAAATAAAATGAGAGATGGAGTCTTCTGTTTTTAAATAAAATAATTTTTAATTATTTCTAGAGACTATAGTTTCGAAGGCATTGCATTCATCATCACTCTACCACAAATTTTTCAATATTTAGTTACATTCAAATTAAGATTTTATACATTGAATGTAACTAAATACTGAAATATTTGTGATATACTGATGATGAGGGCAATGCCTTCGAAACTATAGTCTCTAGAAATAATTAAAAATTATTTTATTTAAAAACAGAAGACTCCATCTCTCATTTTATTTGTTTAACCTAAAATAAAAACAATTCTGTTACCATCGACAGTGAAATCTTTTATTCAACTAATTATAAGGATTATTATTATTTTTATATAGTAGTATGTTGAATCTTTTGAGATCATTTGAATTTCACCAGCGAGAGTAATAAAGATAAATTAATTTAAAAAGGAAAAAATTTCCGTCGCTTGTATATATATTTTTTAAGATATTTTGTATATAGTTGTATATTGTAAATAGTTTTATAATATATGCTGACTATTTTTGAAATGTTTCAAATTTTACAAGTGATAAATTCAGTTGTTTCATGTCCATTTTTTATTTAAATAAAAAATTAATAGGTTTTTTGGACAATTTTATATTTTATTAATTTTTGCACAACGTTTGGATGGTTGACACGAGCCATATAATTTCTATATGATCTATGTTTTCAATTGATTGCTCGTTGAATATATGTGTTGGCTAATATTATAGTACACTGATTGTTTTCTCGATGGTCTCACTATTTTATAGACGTTTAATGTGTTAACTGATTGAGCACTTGATAAAGTCCGGAAACGGACGAAACGTTGTGCAAAAATTAATAAAATACGTTAATAAAATATAAAATTGTCCAAAAAACCTATTAATTTTTTATTTTACCAGTGAAATTGTAAAAGTTATAATTGTATATTTGTTGATATGTATTGGTGTTTGTTGAGTTGTTGATGATGAAATAGAAATGTATTCGAGTGTCTATATCGTATGTGTAATAATTGCAGAGCTTAAAAAATTGACAAAGTGTTTAGATGAATAAAAGATTTCACTGTCGATGGTAACAGAATTGTTTTTATTTTAGGTTAAACAAATAAAATGAGAGATGGAGTCTTCTGTTTTTAAATAAAATAATTTTTAATTATTTCTAGAGACTATAGTTTCGAAGGCATTGCCTTCATCATCAGTCTATCACAAATATTTCAGTATTTAGTTACAAATTAAGATTTATACATTGAAAATTTTGAAAAATATATAATGTCTTTTTCTTCATGTTTCCTCTTGGGAAATTTTATTTTTCAAAATTTTCAATGTATAAATCTTGATTTGTAACTAATTTGAAATATTTGTGATAGACTGATGATGAGGCAATGCCTATAGTCTCTAGAAATAATTAAAAATTATTTTATTTAAAAAACAGAAGACTCTCTCATTTTATTTTTAACCTAAAAAAAAAAAAAAAAAAAAAACAGGATTATCTTTTGATGCAATTGCTACGTTCTTCCAAGTAGATCCAACATGTATATCAAGAATTTTTCACGATGTACTGCACGTATTAGCACAAAAGACTAAAAATTATATCTTTTGGCCTAGTAAAGAGGATATACAAGAAACTATGCCACCAGCATTCAAAATACACTATCCTGATTGTAGAGTGATAATCGACTGTACAGAAATAAAGTGCGAACAGCCTAGTCTCGTTCGAATCAGAAATCACATGTATTCAGATTATAAATCAGGGTACACAGTAAAATTCTTACTGGGAATAACTCCTTCAGGAATGATCTCTTTTAAATCTGAATGTTATTGTGGAAGATCCAGTGATCCTTTTATTACCAATGATAGTAATTTTTTAAAATTACTTGAACCTGGTGATCAGGTGATGGCAGATAAAGGTTTTGCCGGCATTAAAAAATCTCTCGAAACACCAGATGCTATAATCGTAACACCTCCATTTTTACACGATGGACACTTAACTGAAGATGAAGTGAAAGAAACTTATAATATTGCAAGTGTAAGAATCCATGTAGAAAGATGTATTGCTAGAATCAAAGTGTACAGCATCTTAGATAAAATTAACATTGATCTTTTACCATACATTGACGATGTAATGCAAATGTGCTGTGTCTTAGTAAATTTACAGAAACCAATTTTTAAATCAGTAAACAACAAATGAATTGATTCCAAACAATTTAAATTTTTATTAAAACATAGTAAATACTTTATAAATAAAACTCTGTAAAGAGCTTGTTTGTTTATACATTTTGTTAATAAATAATAACAACGTATAATTAAAAACATTTTTTGCATGCCATATAATAATACTTATTGACATATTGCCACTCTTCCACATTTTTGACTTGACTACTTTTAAATAAATTTTCGCCTTTTTTGTTGGTCGATGACCGTAAATCTTGAACATTAATTTTTTGAAAACCACTTTTAATAATTATCACGTTTGACATTTCGTTTTCGTTAATAAAAACTCAAGATTTTAAATTATAACCAATATAAAATTCAATTTCTCTCACATTAGAGATGCTATTTTTTGCCACCATGGACGCTAGTATCTAATACTCGAGGTCACGCAGCTTCTCTATAGGTATATAAATCTAAGACTTTTAATAAAAAATTGATACAAATAAACGTTCAAGTCACCAAAAATACCCACATAGCTGCTAGTCTAGTTAGCAATTCAATTTTTTTTTTGGCCGCATCTGATGATAGGTAATTCTGTATTTTCTATCTATTATTTTTAAATATTTAAATATATTTTGTTTAATAAAAAACTTTTTTATATGTTATATAATTTATAAACCATAAATAAATTAAATAAAAATTAATATATATATATAATAAAAGTTTATTTATCATTGTGGTATTAATGTTTCTGTCACAGATCAATTGGATCTGAAATGTATTGCTTTTAACTCAAAGCTGTCAAAAACATAACCTTACTTTTTGGATTTTAGGTTAATGACGCCATGTTTTTTTTTAAATACGGAGTTAAATTTTAACTTCACCCTCTGGCATGGCTTTAATTTTTAACACTTTTGGCTAAATATTAACGCTTTGCAGTTAAAGTTTTTGCTTACAGAATAGCAATTTTAGACAAGGAGGTGTTAAAATGAATTAACGCTGAATTCGTTAAAAGTTAACGTTTTTGCTTAGAGAATAGACCTGGGGGTGAGGGAATGACGGTCCAAAATGTATACTTGGAAAAAAAAATATTGTCAATAGATTTAACACTAAATCTCATAACTTACATTTCAGTCTGGCATATTTTTAGAATATCAATATCGCCAACTTCTAAAAACAACAAGGAGCCCCTTTTGGCAGTTTTTGGCATCACACTTAGGAGGAAAAAAATTATGTTGTTGGTGACCCTGACTCAAAACCAGATGGCGTGAGAATCGAGTCCCTCTATGAAGTTGACCTTGGCCAGTACTCGAGTACACAGCTCACTAACAGTATTCAGTCTATATTGTAGTGTCGAGTGATCCACATCAAAGCTGCATCGTTGAATTGTTTTTCGAATAAATTTCAAATCAAGATAAACTTTTGAGGTAAGTTGAATTTTTCTAATATTGTTGAGACCACTAGAATAATTTTTAGTTTTTAGGGAATATTAATTAGGCCCTTCATTCAGAGAATCCTGAGAATTTGTTTGAACAGGGCAGTAAATTATTTAAAATAAAAAAAATACCAATATTAATTTCTTTATTTTAAAAAATCGCTCAAATTAAATTTTTTTATTTGTAATTTATTTAATAATAATTTAAATTTAATTACTTAAATAAATAAAAATCTTTTATTATAAAGAAAAATCTTAAAACTATTAATTTTACTTAGGGAAAGTGGTGTAGGTTTTAGGTGAAACATGATATTAATTAATAAAGTAAAGGGTGTGTAGTTTCACAGTGAATGAAATTAAACTCAAAGAGGTTTATTCAAACTCAATATATTTCGGATTATTAGTCCATCATCAGGAGTTTACGATGATGGACTAATAACCCGAAATATATTGAGTTTGAATAAACCTCTTTGAGTTTAATTTCATTCACTGTGAAACTACACACCCTTTACTTTATTAATTAAAACTATTATATTTAAAATCCAAACGTTTCGGTAGATTTTATGTCTTTTTCAAGCAATAAATTAAAAAAAAAAGTTGTTTTATGATATGAATATTAATCAAGCCTAAGGAAATAAATATTTTAGAAATATGCAATGATACTGATTATTTTTCGAATATTAATCAGAAATTTTTTGAAAAAAAAATTATTTTTCTTAAATATTTATATTATTCAAGGTATTTTCATTTTCAAGTCAAGTCAGTTGTGTATCATTGTCTATTTTAGAAGTATTTATTTATTTAGGATTTCTTTGTTCTTATTAGGTATATAAAGAAATATATTAAATTTTTTTTAATTCCATTGATAGAGGACGAAATTCTCCCGAAACTTTCTGGATTTTAAATAAACTTAAATTTTAAGATGGTATGTTTTTTTTACAAAATAATTCATATTTATAAATCAATCAATAATTTTTTTTCAATTTAATTCTTTGGCTAAAGATACATTTGTTTGAACGTATATTGGCTAACAAGAAAGTAGTTGGGTTATTTTGGGGCAGTTTGGAGTCAGAGTGGTGGTGAGGGGTTCGTGGGAAATGTAGCCAACCTAGGGATTTTTCCCAAAATTTAGGGGCAAAAATATTGAAAAGTTTTTTTTAGTGGGAAAAAATTGTTAGAGATATTTTATTGGTTAAAAAAAATTTTTGAAAAAGAAATTATATATTTAAATTTTTTGCGATAATCGACAGTTTAGGTTTTTGTTAAATTTGGCCATTTTAGGGGATTTTGACATTAATATTAGGGGAACAAAATTTCATTTGTTGGCAACACTGGGAACTTGGTGCCTGGCCTTTTGCTTATAGTCATTTCATTTACTTATGCCTATGCGTTCAGACTACATACAAGTCGACAGTATATTAATTTTCCGATTTTTTATTTTTGTTGCATTTTAGAGTGACCCACATCAAAGCTGCATTTTTGAAGTATTTTTTAAATAAATTTCAAATCAAGATAAACTTTTGAGGTAAGTTGTATTTTTCTAATATTGTTCAGACAACTAGAATAATTTTTAGTTTTTAGAAAATATTAATTGGGCCCCTCAGTAAATTATTTAAAATAAAAAAATTGTAATAAAAATTTCTATATTTTAAACATGGCTTAAATTAAATTTTTTATTTGTTACTAATTTAATTATAATTTATTTATAAATAAATAGAAATCTTAAAATTTTTTTTTAATCCAAAAGTTTCGGGAGATTTTATGCCTTTTACGCGTGAAAAAATTAAGAAAAAATATTTACCATATGTTATGAATTTTACTTAGGGAAAGTGGTGTAGGTTTTAGGTGGAACATGATATTAATTAATACACATATACACCCTTTACTTAATATAATTATTATTAATTAACAGGAATAGCAGGGAATTGGACAAAAATAAAAAACAGAGTTTTTATTGAATGGGCCAGACGTTTCGTCGATTAATTTCGACTTCCTCAGTGGCTCATTCTATCACTCTTTGTCAAAAGACAATTCCACTACGCGACGAAACATCCTTTAATCCTTTTTATTTAAACTATAATACATTGTTGGATCATGCCCCAATTGCTCAAGAATCTTGAACTTTTACACACTTGAACAATCAAAAAAACTTCATAATCAAAATTTATCACAAAAAAATATGTTTCTACTCTTTAAACAGACAAAGAAAAAGATTGATTGTTCAAGTGTGTAAAAGTTCAAGATTCTTGAGCAATTGGGGCATGATCCAACAATGTATTATAGTTTAAATAAAAAGGATTAAAGGATGTTTCGTCGCGTAGTGGAGTTGTCTTTTGACAAAGAGTGATAGAATGAGCCACTGAGGAAGTCGAAATTAATCGACGAAACGTCTGGCCCATTCAATAAAAACTCTGTTTTTTATTTTTGTCCAATTCCCTGCTATTCCTGTTAATTAATGCTTATTATGGATACGAGTGATTTACCGTTATAATTATTATTATTAGTATAAATAAATAAATTCCTGTCGGATGCTCAATTTATTTCTCCTTTTCAATAAAATCAAAAAATAATTTTCTAAATGTAGAATTAACATAAGAAATTATCGATCATATTATTTAACTTTCGCGGTTCAAATTGCTTTAAGACAAAATTAAAAAGTTAATTTGTCTAAAAATATTTTTTATTTTTGACCTCACAAAAAACTCGTTCACAAAATAATCATTTGATTAAAATTTTAATGTGATTTTTGATTTTTAAGAAAAATTACCCGCCGAAGGCGGAGCCTTGAAGCTAGTTATTAATAGATATTATAACTATAGCGTTTCCGTGTTAGTTTAGTAATATTTATTTATCAAATGAATAGTAAAATTTAGCTTATCAAATTTTTCAACACATGAATACGTCAAGACTAAATAATTTTCTCCAAATGTATAGTACTCTTGGTTTAATGTTGAATTATGGCCAATAAGGAGGGTTATTCAGGACTACGTTAGAATCATTAAATATCGAAATTTGTAGGCACAGCATCTCAATATTTAATAGTTTTTAAGGAATTTGGTGTTGGTAATTGGTGATACATTTTTTAAAATGATTGGATACAAAAGTTACTTTCTGTTGCTCCTGAAGATGGGTTAGCCACCCGAAATATATATATATAGGTATATTGAGATTAAATATTCTGCAAAAATAAATTCGTTTTATTTTTATATCTTAATGTGAAACCTACCAAGTATTTTTTATCCAATAATCTCAATATTTAAGAGTCTATCGTTGAGATTTCGGACACCTTGGAATTGAACGATTTTTTTTTCAATTTGACTTGGATTTTTCATCATTTTAATGATTTTGTAATTTTTTTGAAAACAAATGAATATGTAGTATTCATAAAGTTGAAATTTAGTATATTAATGTATATTTTTTTCAAATACAAATAAGTTTACCAAACTTCGGCCCCTTTTTTCTCAATTTCCATTTTTATTGATACATTCAGTAAGGTTTTTTTTATCAATTTATGGTCACGAAATGTAATCGTAACGTATATTAAAAAAGTGTTTTTTTTTATTAATTTGTATTTTATATAATAAAAGATAATTGATAACTAATAAAAAAAGAAATTTAGGGAGGGTTTACAAAAACAGATATATCTATAATCCTTTGATCGATTTCTACGAAATTTCACATTTTCACACTTATAAAATTGACTCACTATGTAACCCAAATGAGAGGGTGGAGTATTCAAAAATAATTTAAAATAAAAAAATTTGCAAACAAAAATACTAGAATGCTTATATTAGGAGTAGAATAGTCAGATAATTAAATGGGATGAGGTCTGTCATAAATGATTATAAATTATTTCATTAAATATTAAATATAAGAGAGGTGCCAGATGCATGGTAAAGTCATGTGGGTGGCCACATCAGTTTAATTATTATATAAAATTGAACATAATAAATAATTCGTCTTTGTATGGGGACCTTGTTCTATGTTTCAGTGTTCTCATAATGTCTTTTCAAACAAAAAGATTAGAGGATTTGTGCCTGAACAGGCTGTTCCAAATTCTACTGAAGGGGCTGGACTGGATGGGAAGAGGAAAATTGTAAATTCTATACTGCCTGTGCAGAAATACACATTACTGCAGAGGTTCCTCTCGAATGAAGAAGAACTTAGTGAAGACATCTGCATGAAATGTCTTCCTATTAATGCCAATAGAACACATTTTATTGGCTTTGAACGTAATATATTTAATCAAGAAACTGTCAAATCGATTTTGGAAATAATACCGAAATACAGTCCGAATATCGGAACGGTAGATTTAAGAAATTTATCGATCGGACGTGAGATCAAAAAGAATTTAAAAACTTTTCTGAAACAAACCACACAGTTGAAATCTCTGCTAGTGAGATGTGATTTCTATAATTGTGCAATCCGTGATATATTGCTCGAAGAAGATTTTAACCTGCATGATGAAGATGTTAAAATTGCACTCCTAAAAATCGAGTATATATGTGGATTAGATTTAAATAAACCTGAGTGTGTCAGACTCTTGAGACTTCTACCCAATTTGAAAAGTTTAGGCATGTCTGCAAGTGTGCTTTTACGTATTGTTGTTGAAGATGATGAAATTGCAAAAAAATTATCTAACCTAACCGAAATTAATGATCAAGATACAAGCTTACAATCTTTAGAAAGTTTTTCGAAATTTTGTCCAAATGCAAATAAGATATCTCTATTGTATCCAGAAACAAATGTCATTGAAAATCTACAAATTTCCATTACTCAAGGAAATAGTATTGGTAGTTAAACGTTTTTTTTTTAAATGTTAGTTTATTCAGCCAAATTTATATACATATGTTTATTTTTTTTTAGATCCCCTAACATTTTGGGATCTAGCACTAATATATTACATTTAACCCACATTGCCTTGGATGACATTCGGGGTTATTACATTCTTTATTTAATTAATATAGCAGTGCCCCCGCCCCTGGCTCTTGAGGGCCTATCGGTTCGAATACAATCATATCTCGCAAATTCCATTTTGTAATTACTATTTAATTTAGTTTCAGTCAATAGAATAATATCTGGAACATACCTTTTTGTGACCTCTAGAACATTTGTCTGTTTATCTCTTGAAGCAAGTGAATTAATGTTGATGGAGATAATTCTAAGGCCTATACTTCTTTGTTCATTATTCCGGCGAACATCGCCAGAAAAGTCTCATTTTGTGTTTTGATGGTCTGGCATAGCTGGGCGACGTTGGTCTCAAGGCGCTGGAGCCTTGTCTCTTGTTCACTGGGAGGGACTGCACGTGTTGGGTGGGCGATCGGTGTCTCTGGTTGCCGCTCGGCCGCTGCCAGGGGTTTGCCTCCCCATGCCGTGATAAGCTGGCAAACATCTTAACGAAATTTTCGTTTTGTAGCTTGACGGCTTCACAAATGTGTTGGATTTGGTCTTCTAGGCGTTTGAGCCTCTCTTCTTGGTTGTTTGCCGGGTTTTTAGGTGTCACGGGTTGTTGCTTGGCGGCTGGCGGAGGTTTGGTTCCCCATGCAGTCGGACGTACGTTTTCAACTCTGGTTTTTCTTTTTTGGTCACTTTCTTGCTTTTTGTCTTCGATTTTCTTCTTTATTTCTATAGCCTTCGGGCATCCATGCCAGGGTGCTGGGTGTCCTTTCTGTCCGCAGGAGACGCAGCTCAGGGCTTCCTTCGCGGCGTCGGTTTTGATCGGACATTGTCCGCGCTCGTGTGAGTTGTCCAGACACTTCACGCACCGGTAGGTCAAAAAACAATTGGAACTAACGAGCCGAAGCGCTGGCAGTTTCTACATTGCGTGAGGTCTTTTTTGATTAATTTTTCCCATCTAATTTTTTGGTAGTGAATTGTTCCAATTTTTTGCAATTCTTGTACACTACTATCGGGGCTTATCTGTTGGCAAATCGATTTTTTTTTCAATTGATGTTCTTGTCTTGAATCTATCAATTTTAATGAATTTTAATTTGTCGCAATTTTTTGAGGTTAGATCTTCTTTCACTTCCTCGATAGTTGTGTTGTTTGCCAGTCCCTTGAGTAAGTATGTTTTGGGTTTTTCATCTTTTGGTGTAAAAGTATGAAAATTATAGTTCCTTTGTTTTAAAAGTTCGACCATCTTTTTATAGATTTCCAACTTATTAATTTGGAGTGTAGATTTGTAATTGTTATTCTTTTTTATGGTGAATTCCTTGCAATTAAATTTCTCTGTAAGGAATCTAATGATTTCAGTTTGATTTGATTGGGAAAAAATAATAGGTGGTGCTTTACCTTCTTTCGTTTTTTCTTGTTCGGTGTCCGTTGGTCGCGTGGTTGTCGTAGTGGGTGGCGTGGTTGAGGCTTGTCCATTTGTGTTGTGCCTTTTCTTTGCCGGCTGTTTGGTTTCTGTATCTTCGAGGCTCCGTTTTCCGTGTTTCTCGTTAAGAGATTTCTGGGCTTCTTCTGTTTCGGCATTTTCCTTTAGGAAAATTGCATTATAATGCGAGGCTTGAGAATCGATGATTGCTCTAAGTCTCTGGTTTTCTTCTTTAAGCTGAACGATGATGGTTTTGAGCTCTTCGAAATTCTGTGGGTCCGTCTCGCTGGTCACTTGGTTTGCCATATTCACAGAAATAATCCTTTTTTTTTCCATTTTTTTCTAAAGAAGGCTTTATTAAATCTCCAATTTGAGTTTAATCTACTAATGTCAAGAAGAGGATCAATTAAAATTTTTTTGTTATTTCTATTTCTGTTTGTGTGGTAGAGAATAGGAATATTATTATTATCTTCTATATACCCACGGGCGTCCATAAAGGGGAATGCTTCAGGCGGGATAAACCCCGTCTGAAGGGTTTTCTCAAAGTATTGTTCGTTCGGGTACACCGAACCGAAAATTAAGCTATTCTCTGTTATTTTAACTACCTGAATATAGTATTTCCGAATTAAATTTAATATAAAGCAATCAATTCTGCTTATTTGGGCCGAATTATATAATTTTGAATTTGATATATATTTCAGGTAGTTTGATTCTGGACTTCTGTATAGGCCTGTGCAAGCCCTTAGACATTTTCTTTCGAAAATTCTAAGGCGTTCCATAGCGGATGCACTTTGGTTAAACCAAATGCTACATCCGTATGTGATGACAGGCCTAATAAGTGTACAGTAGCTCAATATTTTTAATTTCGGATCGATATGCGCGTTAAAGAACAATTCTTTGAGCGCCCAGAACGCTTTATTGGCCTTCACCAATTTGTGATCCAAGTGTTTATTGAACAACAGGCGGTCGTCTAAAGTTATTCCTAAATATTTAACTTCCCTTTTGTGGGGGATATCTATACCGTCTACTTGGATTTGGAATTTATTCCATTTACCAGAGAGGTATGTGTTTTTGTTTGTAATTGGAGGTCTGAATAGGATGGTTTCACATTTATCCAGGTTTATTTTTAATTGCCACTTGTTATAATAATTGTGAACCCGTCCCATCAGATTTTTCAATTTATATTCAATTTCATTAATTTTGGTACCTGTTGTATAGACAATTAGATCATCGGCGAAGGCCAACGCGTTCATGCCTTCCTCTCTATTTATTCCGCGTGATTTTAGAATATCGCTGGCATATAGATTATATAAAATGGGGGAGGTGACTGTCCCTTGCTGGATGCCTTGGCTGACCCTAAATATGATCGATGATTCAGATCCTTTGTCTGCAATGACAAAGGTTCTTTCATCGGTCATATTGAGGATCATCTTTACCAAGTCTCTATTCATGTTGTGGATTTTTAAAAGCTTGGCGATTAGGCCCTCACGCCACGTGCAGTCGAATGCCTTCTCTGTATCGACTAGGCATGCCCCAACACATTCATTATTATTTAGCGACCAGCATATATCCGATACCAGTTTGGTGACTGCATGAATGCACGAGTGTCCAAATCTGAATCCGAATTGACTTTCAGGCAGGAGATTTAGCTCTTGGGTGGCCGAAATTATTCTTTTGTTAATGATAATCTCGAATACCTTGCCGATGTTTGGGAGAAGGCTAATGGGTCTCAGGTTGGATAACACGGATGGATCTTTGTCTCGTTTGGGTATCGGGATAATTTTTGCCTTTTTCCATTTTACCGGAAAATAGCGGTTGTTTAGGGAATTGTTGAAGATAATAGTATAAAATCCTATTATCTTCTTGGGAAGGTTTTTAAGGATAATGTTGGGAATTCCATCTATACCTATGCTCTTTTTGTTATTGAGTTTCCGAAATATATTTTTTGTTTCATTATAATTTGTTAATGGGTATTCATTGTTCCAAAATGTTGGATCTAATGCATTATTGTCTATGGAGAAATTTTGAAGAGATTTGTTAAACATTGTGTCTATATAAATCTCGTTCTTAAGCTCATTATAAGTTTTTTCAATTCTTTTATTTCTTTCCTCTGTTCCTAAATCTTTGTTTTGTAAATGAATGAGTTCAAAATGTGACCCCATTATATTTAGTTTATCGTCTTTGTCTGCAATTAGAAAATTACCTGATTCGTCTTTGTCTATATTATCTGGGTTTAAGTTAATATTTCTTATGATTTCAACTTTATTGTTCGGAATTTTAATAATTTCTGGGATTATTGAAATTTCTTTTTTTCTAAATATTCTATTGATTTGAGGGAATGTTTCTGATGAAACGTTAATTGGTATATTTTTTATCTTTTCTTCCCAGTAATTATTTTCCGAGCGTTGAAATTCATAATATGTTTTTCTTTTCACCTCAGATAACAATTGTTTAAGGTCAGTAAATTCGTTTGATTGTCTATTGAGGTTTTGTCTATAAAATCTATTGATTTCGGATATCAGGAAACTCTTTGTTTTTTGCAACTGCTTGATTTTTCCATTCAGAAATTTATCAATAGTATTTTTTCTTTTATATTTGGGAGTAGATTTTTCAATGGCTTTTTGAATACCTTTTTCAAGGATTTCGATGCCATTGTCTATCTCTCTGTTATTTAAATTTTGTTGTGCCGAAATATTTAAAGTGATGTTTGAATTTAGAAAATTTTTAAAATTTTGAAAATTAGTTTTATTGAAGTTATATTTATGAGTTTCCTGGTTTTCTTCGAAATCAATAGATTTTGTATTATTTAATTTAATATCAGTTATTAGTCCGTTATGGTCGCTGTCGAAATGTACTATTGGTACTTGTCTGTCGTTGACTTTATTTATTATTGTTATTCTTTGGTCTGCAAGAATTAAGTCTAGGTAAGACAAAGATTTAGGAAAAGATGGAATTTCCGAGTGATATAATTTAAGATTATATCTAAACTCGTTATCATTGATCCAGTTATTTAATTTTGTCCCCTTATAGTTGTCGATGGGATTACTCCAACATGTGTGTTTGGCGTTAAGGTCACCGGCTACGTAGTAGAGGTTATCATTATTCCCTAATTTTAATGTGCCGAAAAGGTTGTCTATTTCTTTAATAAAATTTTGTTCATTTTTATGTGTGCTATATATTGAGATGAGAAATAAATTTGTTTTGTCTTTAAGACTAATTTTGATAATTGTATATTCTAAAGAGGTGTTGAACATTAATTTTGGGTTTAAAATTTGCTTGAATTTAATATTTTTTTTAATCAAGATAGCTGTACCCCCTCCTCTAGCGCGAGTGCCTCTATCGGTCCTGATACAGTCATATTTTTCGAATTCAAATTTGTCACTACTCTTTAATTTAGTTTCAGTCACCAAAATAGCATCGGGTACATACCTTTTTGAAACTCGTAAGATGTCTGCCTGCTTATTTTTCGAGGCAAGGGAATTAATATTAATTGAAATTATTTTGAAGCCTGTATTGAAGATAAGCTGGCAAACATCCTAGCGAAGTTTTCATTTTGTTGCTTGACGGCTTCAAAAATGCACTGCACTTGGTCTTCTAGGTGTTTGAGCCTTGCTTCCTGTCCATTGGGAGGGGCTGCACGTGGTGGGTGGGCGGCCGCCTTCGTCTCTGGTTGCCGGTCACCCGCTGGCAGGGGCCTGGATCCCCACGCCGTCGGGCGGACACTTTCAAGTCTGTTTTTTCTTTTGATTTCATTTTCTTGTTTTTTTTTTTCAATTTTTTTCTTTATTTCTATAGCCTTCGGGCATCCATGCCAGGATGCTGGGTGTCCCTGTTTTCCGCAGGAGACGCAGCTCAGGATTCCTTCGTGGCGTCGGTTTTGATCGGACATTGTCCGCGCTCGTGTGAGTTGTCCGGGCACTTCACGCACCGGTAAGTCAGAAAACAATTAGAACTAACGTGTCCAAAGCGCTGGCAGTTTCTACACTGCGTTAGATCCTTCTTTATTATTCTTTCCCATTTAACCCTTTGGTAGTGTATCGAAGTTACTTTCTGCAACTCCGATACGCTGCTTTCGGGGCTAATTTGTATTAGAAAAATGGGCAATTCTGTAGAGTTTTCGATTGATTTCCTTGTTTGGAATCTCTCTATTTTTGTGAATTTTAATTTATCGTTTTTTTTAGGGATAAGTCCTCTTTAACTTCTTCGACCGTGGTGTCGGTCGACAAGCCTTTGAGAACGAAAGTTTGCGGCTTCTCACTTTTTGGTGTAAAAGTATGAAATGCATACTTTCGTTCTTTTAAGAGGTCTACCATTTTCTTGTACACTTCCAAATTGTTAATTTGGAGTGTGAATTTGAATTTGTTATTCTTTTTTATTGTGAATTCCCTACAGTTATATTTTTCTGTAAGGAATCGAATAATTTCACGTTGGTTAGCTTGTTCAAAAATGATTGGTGGTGTTTTACCTTCAAGTTTTTGTTTGTTTTGAGGGATGGTCATTGGTCGCGAGGTAGTCGTCGTGGGTGGCGCGGGTACAGCTAACCGTTTTGCGCCTGATCTCTTCTTTGATGGTTGGCTTCCTTCGGAGTCCTCGGTTTCAAGGCTCCTTTTTCCTTGATTCTCGATTAGGGTCTTCTGGTCCTCTTCCATCTTCTTGTTCTCTTGCAAGAACGCTTCGTTGCTGTGTTTGGCAGTTTGGGAATCCAATTGTTCCCTAAGCCGCCTGTTTTCTTCTTTCAGCTCTCCGATAATTTTCATGAGCTGCTCGTAGGTGTTTTCCATCTTCGACGCGGGGGTCACTAGGTTTGTCATACTTTACAGAAATAATCCTGACGAAGTATGATCTTACATTTTTATCGAAATTTACTCTATATATAGAGATAGCTGTAAATTGGCACTACTCTTTGAAAAGATAACTGTAAAATAAAATAGAAATTTACTACACTAGACAGTTGAAATGATCAATATAGATAGTTAAATGATAAATTTAAATTTAATAAAAATAACTATAAATTTGATTAATATTTATTATAAAAGTTTAATTTATTTTATATATATATATCCATAATGTATATGATATAATTTCACACTGTCCTCTAACGGGACTTTTGAAAATGTTCTGGGGGCGGCATTTAGAGAAACTTTTGATAATACAAACAAGCACTGACTGACTGCCTGAATGAATGATTGAATGATGAACTCAAATCAGTATATTATATTATTGTAAGCTATTGTTTGTCGAGCTAGAACAAGCTTTCACGGGTATTTCAAGGTCAAGTTCTGTTTTTTTTTTTTAAATACAAAACCTATATTTTTCTTTACTTCTACTTATTCTACTTAAAAAACTGAACAACTTTTATATAAATTATTTTTTTATAGGATATCAAATAAACAAAATATATGAATCTCAATAGATCTAAAAAAAAATAATCCAAATAATAATTATTTTTAACAATTATTCAACTTAATTATCAAATAATTATAATGATCAGGATCATCAGGTTGGTTTGTCATTTTATGAAAGATTAACTGCGATTTTTTGCAAAAAATTGCATTACACTTGATCTCTCTATTATTTAAATTTTGTTGTGCCGAAATGTTTAAATTAACGTTTGAATTTAGAAAATTTTTAAAATTTTGAAAATTAGTTTTATTGAAGTTATATTTATGAGTTTCCTGGTTTTCTTCGAAATCAATAGATTTTGTATTTGTTAGTTTAATATCAGTTATTAGTCCGTTATGGTCGCTGTCGAAATGTACTATTGGTACTTGTCTGTCGTTGACTTTATTTATTATTGTTATTCTTTGGTCTGCAAGAATTAAGTCTAGGTAAGACAAAGATTTAGGAAAAGATGGAATTTCCGAGTGATATAATTTAAGATTATATCTAAACTCGTTATCATTGATCCAGTTATTTAATTTTGTCCCCTTATAGTTGTCGGTGGAATTGCTCCAACATGTATGTTTGGCGTTAAAGTCACCGGCTACGTAGTAGAGGTTATCATTATTCCCTAATTTTAATGTGCCGAAAAGGTTGTCTATTTCTTTAATAAAATTTTGTTCATTTTTATGTGTACTATAAATTGATACGAGAATTAAATTTGTATTGTCTTTAAGACTAATTTTGATAATTGTGTATTCTAAAGAGGTGTTGAACATTAATTTTGGGTTTAGAATTTGCTTGAATTTAATATTTTTTTTAATCAAGATAGCTGTACCCCCTCCTCTAGCGCGAGCGCGTCTATCGGTCCTGATACAGTCATAATTTTCGAATTCAAATTTGTCACTACTATTTAATTTAGTTTCAGTCACCAAAATAGCATCGGGTACATACCTTTTTGAAACTCGTAAGATGTCTGCCTGCTTATTTTTCGAGGCAAGGGAATTAATGTTAATTGAAATTATTTTGAAGCCTGTATTGAGGATAAGCTGGCAAACATCCTAGCGAAGTTTTCATTTTGTTGCTTGACGGCTTCAAAAATGCACTGCACTTGGTCTTCTAGGTGTTTGAGCCTTGCCTCCTGTCCATTGGGAGGGGCTGCACGTGGTGGGTGGGCGGCCTTCGTCTCCGGTTGCCGGTCAGCCGCTGGCAGGGGCCTGGCTCCCCACGCCGTCGGGCGGACACTTTCAAGTCTATTTTTTCTTTTGTTTTCATTTTCTTGTTTTTTTTCTTTATTTCCACAGCTTTCGGGCATCCATGCCAGGATGCTGGGTGTCCCTGTTGTCCGCAGGAGACGCAGCTCAGCTCCTCCTTCTTGGCGTCGGACTTGACTGGACATTCCCCGCGAGCGTGCGGGTTGTCCAGGCACTTCACGCACCGGTAGTCCTACGAACAATTCGAGGCAATGTAACCGAAGCGTTGGCAGTTTCTACACTGCGTTAGGTCCTTTTTGACGATCCTTTCCCATTTTACTCTTTGGTAGTATATCGAAGTTATTTTGAATAACTCCGATACGCTGCTTTCCGGACTTATTTGAACCAGAAAGATGGGCAATTCTATGCCATTTTTATTTGAAGCCCTCGTTTTAAATCTTTCGATTTTTGTGAATTTCAAATTTTCTATTTCTTTAGTGGTTAAATCTTCTTTAACCTCGTCGACAGTGGTGTTGGTTGATAGGCCTTTAAGAACGAAAGTATGCGGTTTTTCGTTCTTTGGTGTGAAAGTATGAAATGCATACTTTCGTTCTTTCAAAAGAGTAATCATTTTTTTATAGACCTCCAAATTTTCTATTTGGAGGGTACTATTGTATTTATTATTTTTTTTAATGATAAATTGTTTATATTGAAAATTCTCTGTGAGGTATCTAATTATATCTTTCTGGTTGTTTGATTGGAAAATTATCGGTGGAGTTTTACCTTGTGTTTTTTTCGGCATTGGTGTAGCTGTGTCTAGTGGGGTAGTCCTTTTTTGTGCGGTGGTCGATTGAAGAGGTGTCTTGACTTCAAGGTTTTTCTTCCTCTTAGGTTGTCCGTGAGGCTGGTCATCAAGCGGTCGCTTGACTTGCTGTCCCGATTGAGGTCTTCCTTCTTCATCTTGTGCCATTTGTTCGGTCCAAATTGTCAAGCGTTTGTCCTTTTCAATGTTGTTTTTGCCTTGAATGATTTGTTTCTGAGCGGTTTCCGTTTCTTCATTTTCTTGTAAAATTTTTTTTTGAAATTTATCAGCGACTAGTTCTCGCAGTTTTTGGTTTTCTTCCGTCAGACGTTCTATGGTCAGCTTCAGCTGTTCAAACTCCTTGGGATCTATCACTTGGTTCGCCATACTCACAGAAATGATCCAGTAAAGTATGATCTTACATTTTTATCGAAATTTACTCTATATATAGAGGTGTCTTGACTTCGAGGTTTTTCTTCCTCTTAGGTTGTCCGTGAGGCTGGTCATCAAGCGGTCGCTTGATTTGCTGTCCCGATTGAGGTCTTCCTTCTTCTTCTTGTTCCATTTGTTCAGTCCAAGTTGTCAAGCGTTTGTCCTTTTCAAGGCCGGTCCCGGCTTGCATCATAATATGTTCTTTTTGGGCTTTCTCGGTTTGTTCATTCTCTTCATTGAAATCCCGTTGAAATTTTTCTGCGATAGTTTCTCGCAGTTTTTTGTTTTCTTCTGTTAATCGTTTTACGGTGAGCTTAAGCTCTTCAAACTCCTTTGGATCTATCACGGGGTCACATGTAACGTCATACTTAAACAGCATGATGAAGATGTTAAAATTGCACTCCTAAAAATCGAGTATATATGTGGATTAGATTTAAATAAACCTGAGTGTGTCAGACTCTTGAGACTTCTATCCAATTTGAAAAGTTTAGGCATGTCTGCAAGTGTGCTTTTACGTATTGTTGTTGAAGATGATGAAATTGCAAAAAAATTATCTAACCTAACCGAAATTAATGATCAAGATACAAGCTTACAATCTTTAGAAAGTTTTTCGAAATTTTGTCCAAATGCAAATAAGATATCTCTATTGTATCCAGAAACAAATGTCATTGAAAATCTGTACAAATTTCCATTACTCAAGGAAATAGTATTAGTAGTTGAACGTCTGGATTCTGTTAATGAACTCATTAGATTACTAGAGCAAATCGGAATTCAAATTAAATATTTGAATTTACAGACCCCTGGCTTTTTAGATATAGAATTTAGCCCATACATTTTTGAAAAGATATGCCCCGAATTGATTAAATTAGACATTAATGATGAAACATTCTATTTCTACTGAGATGGAAGTAATATAACATGCATCAATTTATGTTCAGCTAATAGGATGACATCAAAATCTCTTGTAATCAAAGGTGTATTTTCTCCACAAGACTGAGGGTGGTCACCTTACTAAATAATTTATTTCTGTATTGTCTTTAATCTTAAGTTCACTTCAATTTATTAATTCTTTTGTAATCCATTTATGATAAATAAAATCTTTATAATATAACTAATATAATTGTTTTTTTTTCTCTAGTATCTACTTTTGTTTCTTTGTACACTTTTGAAATTTGAGCATGGGCCTAGTTAAGGGGGGGGGGGGCGTTTACCCATCTAGAAAACTCCTTACCTCTCTAGAAAAATCGTCTCAAAATCTCAATAACTATTTATGCGATGAGATTATATTTTTTTTTTTTATAAAATCAGAAAACTACAGATTGAAAAATTTAGATCTCAAAAAAAATTATCTTCCCATATGCAGCGAAAATTTGCGAGTTCAAGACAATGTGAATATACTATAAGTCACACGAGGTCTCAGCCGAGTTATGTCTGTCGAGGAGAGAAGGCAATTGTTCTCAGTTAGCAGACTCTGCAAAGTTCTACACAAAAATGGAGGAGTGCATCATTGCGATAACTTTGCCAATCAGGTGGTTTGTCATTGCTCCGTTCGTTCGTTAAACTTTTTATTATTTTGGTCCCCATCCCGAATGTACGTTTAAGAAGTATAATATTATCGAAATCGTCGCAGTCGTTTCCGAAAACGCTAATATTGAGACTTTATTTTGTATACCCTAATGTTATGAGTGTAATAATTATTAAATTTTGATATCTTCTTTCCTTTTTTTTTAAATATTCTATTACCAAAGGTCAATTTTTATTTAAATTTAGCTACATCGTCAGACTTTCGACTTTACTACAGAGTTGAGGAAGGCTTCACCTTATATCAGAAGAGAATTCCATTAATACGAGGCATCACTTATGTATATCCAATTAAATTAATATGTTACTTTCAAAATTTGTCAATTCTACTAATCGAATTGAAACATTTTGGTGGCTAATTTAATTTAAAATTCTGATAAAAAGCACCCCGGCACCCCACCCCCATACTAGCCCCGCTACGGCCTTGGACCCCCGCCCAATAACGCAGCCGCACACCACACCCCCTGGACCCGAAACCTCCATTCCACCAATTCTACACCCCACCTACTGAACCCCCCACCCCCAGTTTTTGTATTTATAATTTTCTAGTGGCTCACAGTCTATGTATAATATAGGTATATAAATAAATTCCGTATAATTTTTTGGATGGATGAATGGATGTTATCGTTTTTTCCACACCGTTGCACCGATTGAAATGAAATTGAAAACCTACCATTCTTTTAACAAAATGAAGCTCTAATTAGTTTTTGGTACATATCGGCCCACAAACATTAGTACATTATAATTAAGTAATGGAGAGGGATTCAGCCAATGGGTAGCCTCTGCTGAATAAAAAACTCCCAATTATAGAAAACGTTTCGGCTTTAATTAAATAATGCCATCATCAGTTCCTAAGAGCTGAAAAAAGCGATAGAGCACACATGTAAAATTACAATAAAAATTTTTTACAAAAAAATCCAAACTTGTTAATTACAGTATTAGCGACACAATTAATTTTATAAATAAATTGTCCGCAGGCAGAGTTGTTGTGGATTTTATCATAATATATACAAAATTATATGAATTACAAAATGGTACATAAATTAATCTTGGTGTGCTCTCACTTGATATACGCAACGTCTCAAGTACAAATATAGCAAATTTCAATTTCATTAAATTAATAATAATAATAATTATGAGGACATTGATCTAATTAGGATCACTGACCCCTCACAAACATCTCTTAATTAAAAGATTTCTCAAAATAATTAACAAACATTAAGAATAACAAAAATTCGAATTCAAAATGACAATATATAAAAATAAAAATAAAAAATAAATTTTTTCCTTCTCTACCTTTTTTACAATTCTTTCGCCCCTTTCTCAATGTTTATTATACCTGGGCATCAGTATTTGTCAATATTGACAAGTAAGCATTGCTAAGCCCAATGCAATCAGTTTGAAAATTAAGAGCCCTTTGCCCATATGTCTTAATAAAGCATTTTTCGGCCAGCATACGCTTATAATTGTTCCCCAATCTCATCAAGATGACAGCATCATCAAACTCAAATCCATGGGAGGTGTCGATATGGTGTGTGCTCAGGGCTGTCGAAGCTTTTTTATTTATTACACTTAATTCATGCTCTCTTTTCCGCAAAGAAAAAATGCGAGATGTTTGACCCACATAAACACTTGTAGGCTTCGGGCAATCGCGGCACTTAATTAAGTAAATCACATTATGTTGTTCGTGGGGTGGAACTACATCCTTGTTATTAAATAAAAAGGACATATTACCAGTTGATGCCAAGGCCGTGCGTACATTATAGTTCTTAAATATTTTTTGAATTTTTTCGGACAACCCTGGCATATAGGTGAGAGAGAAAATGGTCCATCCCTGAGAGGGGGTACAGATGGGGTAGGAGCAATAAGCTGCTTCTCCCTTCTTCGACGAAAATTTTTAATTACAGAATTAATGACCCGCAATGGATAAGAGTTCGAGGAAGCCACCATCCTAAAATCATCAACATTCCTCGCAACGTAGACGTCATCACAAAGCGAATAAATCCTTCTCAAAAAATAATATAAGGTGTTCATTTTATATACAAAGGGAGACTGCGAGAAGTAATTGATGAAACGTCCACTGTCAGATGGCTTCACATACAGGTCAAATGATAGAGAACCACTGGGATTTTTGATTATCAAAAGATCAAGGAACGATATTTGGCCATTAATTTCTATTTCATACGTAAAACTCAAATCTGGATGGAAAGCATTGAATTTCTCCAATATCATATCCATTTGATTATGAGGGACAATCGCAATCGAATCATCTACATATTGTAAATAGATCAATAAATTGAGAGGTTTCACGGTGGTATAATAAAATTTTCTGATCACGATTTCGGCTGCTATAGGGCTGAGAGATCCACCCATAGGCAAACCTTTCAACTGCAAATAAATCCTCCCCCCAAATGAAAAATAATTAGAATACAGACAAAAACCCAGGGCCTCCTTAAACCTTTCAAGGCTAAATGTGGTATGCACACTTATGTCATTCCAATACTCATCCACGCAGGACATGAAAAGGTCAAGAGGAATCGAAGTGAATAAGCTTTGGACATCAAAAGATATCAAAACATGATCACTCGGAATAACAATATCCCTTAATTTATCCTTAGCCATTCTAGCATTTAATACTTTGAATTCATCAACGATGGTAATATTTTTAAGGATGTCAGCCAGGTATCTAGATAATTTGGAACTGCAATAATTAATAGTGGAGACAACAGGGCGGTATGGATGGTCAGGAGCAATCCCTTTGTGGGTTTTTATTAATCCATATATTCTAGCCATGTTCGAATTTTTGGGCCTAAGTGTATTATAAAGTCGTTCCTCAATCAATTTCTCATCATAGCATTTTTTAAGGAATAGATAGTACATTATTTCAGTACTTTTTTAGTTTTTTCTAAATATCTTGAAAATGACTTAACCAATTTTGATGAAATTTAATATCCTAATTATGTAACAACAAATAAGGTTAAATAAAGTTTTTAGTAAAATTATATTTTAAAGTACTATACTCTAGAGTAAGATAGTACTTTTTTTTAATTCCTTATTTTACCAAAAATTCTTTAAAATTTATTCATTTGATCAGATTAATATAGCTCATTTAAACTTGCTTAAGTAACAATGGATAGACTTCTCGCTGTGAAATGATAAAAATTTGGGAGGAAATTTTATAAGTAACCATAGCAACTGCGTTGTTTTTATCTGTTACCTTTGCTGAAGACAGAGGAATCGATTTAAAATCAAAAATAGCTATTGATTCTCATCTAGTACTTGAGGAATAACCATTCTATATTGGATTTTTGACTTTTAATAAAAGTCAACATGAACTGCAAATTGCAAGTGATATCTGATCTATAATAAAGGAATAAACATATTAATATTTCAAATGAATTTGGATAAAGTTTAGCAACGATCCGTTGCAGTTTATTTATCTTGAGGCAGACTTATAACTCAAAAACTGCATTATATGAAAAAAAGTTTCAAATAAAAGTTTATTTATATGGAGGGGAAACTAAACTACGCTATTTTTTGTTTACCTAGAACAAGCTTTCAAGGGTATTTCAAGGTCAAGTTCTCTTTTTTAACTGGAAACCTATATATTTGATTACATATTCTGAATCTACGAAAAAAACTGAACAACTTTCATGAGAACTATTTTTTGATTCGACACCAAATAAACAAAATATTAAATCAATTAGATCTCAGAAAAAAAACCCTAATAATTATTTTTAACAATTATTCAACTTAATAATCATATAATAATGATCAAATATTTAATTATTAAAAAATTTAATTTTAATTAAAAACTTTAGTACTATTGCCGACAATCCAGGGTGAGAACTGGCATTGTGTTTTGAGGCCAGAACTCTTGGTAACCATTTTTGAATTTTACTTTGAGATCATCGTAAGAGGTAAGTGAAAGTATAATGGTATTCACTAAACATGGCTAAAAAATAAGTAAGCGGTAAGTGAAAATCTAATGAGAGAGATAGGACAGTTAGATATTTAAGGAGGGGGGAGATAGGGAGGGGTAGATAGGGACAATGGGACATGGCTAGGCCTATATAAGGGGGAGAAAGATAGTGAGATGGTCAGTGTCTGTCAGGCAGTGACGGATGAAACATCGACCGTGAGTGTTACAATATAGCGTCTCCACCTTCATCAAAACCCCCTCAGCTGACTCCAACCCTCACTAATAAACAACCCTTCATTCCTTATATTAAATAAATGCATAGACTACAGGAAACCATTAAACATGGCGGGGTCTATATAAGGGGAAGAAAGATAGTGAGATGGTCAGGGGGGGGGGGTATTTGTTAATATACAGGGTGTTCCTTTTAAAAAAATAAAGTTGCTACGACTTTTCGATGGAAGCCGAAACGTCCTAATGCTGAAAATATTTTAGGTCGATAGAACAGGTAAGAAAATGTAAAGAGCTAAATTTTCAGAAAATTCCTGTGTTTTCGATAAACGTCTAACGTGCCACCGACCGTGAATCACCCTGTATATTCGAACGGAGGAATATATATGTAAGTGCTCCCTCCTAAATTCAAAAAATTAATTAATAGTCCTAATGAAAACGTCTTAAGATAATTGTCTAAATTTAAATAAAAAGGTAACAGATGAAATTTTTATATAATAAATTTAGTTAGTACATAAATATTAATTTTTTGTTAAATATGCTCAAAATAAATAATATCTACAATCTATAAAAAATATTTTTTATTTTGCTTTCGCAATGAGTTAAATTATTTCTTGGAGCTGATTTTTAATTAATAAAATATATTTAATTAAAATACAGTTGAACAAAATTATATTGCAAACAAACTTTTGGCCGTCTCGAGACGCTGCCCGATAGAGCCACCCGCCCGGAGGGCCAAGGTGAAGAGGGCGTGCCGGGGACACTCCCGACGCAGCTTGTATAATATAATAATATAATTAAATAAATAATAAATAAATCTTATTCCTCGACCTGCTTAGAGGCACAAGTCTTCGGTGGCTAGGTCCTCCAAACATCAATACAATCTAGCTACAATACATCAATACAAATTAACAACAACAATTTAACAAATAATAAACAAGTACAAATAAAAAAAATACAAATGTATGCTCATTAACAAATATAATAATATAATTTAATAATAGATTTCCATCAAAAGACAAAAAGTAATTTACAAATTCCACACAAAAGCCCGATACCAGGAGCAAGCGACGCATTAGCCATCCCTGCATATGCCATAAGTTGTTAAGGGAACCAGGTCAAAACCTTAACAAGGATGGTAGTTGCGCCAAAAGCGCTCCTATGAAAATGGCGGAGGTACTCTAGGTAATTATCAGTTCGACTCTTAATTACTATCTCTATGACATTAATCACGTGACCTAAAACAATGCTAATTAAAATTTATTTTCCATTATTAATAATTAATTAGAAAAACAAACAAACTTTTTTTATTCGCATTCTTGCTTCAACCTTTCCCCTGTACACATTGCTCTTACTAACGCTAACTATGATTTAGTTGAATCTCTATTAGCTCCCTCAGAAGATCATTTATCATTGATATTAAACCAATTGGGTTTAATATTTCCCTTTCTCAGTGGAGAAATTCTCGGGCTGCAATTGATTGAATTGGCTCAACACAAAACAGAAACCAGATTCATCGCTCTGAACAAACGCATCTCAACCTATAGTATTTATAACTAATTCATTTACTGCTTAACTAAATATTTCCTCTAATAACAAGCCTTTTGCAATTTGTAAGATTTTTATATTTTTTAAACAGCATCATCAATTGTAACTTAATATTAAGCTTATGCAAAGGCATTGATTCTTAAACTAACTAATTTATTGGATTAATTTTACTCTAGATTCTTATTATTATTATTAATTAAATTGAATTAAATTGCGAATCAATTTGGATATTATCACTTGCTCTTTTTATGATAACGACTCAAATTATTTGGAGGAGTTAATTGAATACCTACGGAGTCTTAGTTAATGAAATTTTTATTTTTTATTTCTCAATTGGCTTCTCCAGATGGTATGACCTCTCTCTACCTCAGCTAATCTCTGCTTGTGAGAACTAAATAAAATTTTGTACAACTCTAGGACTTTAGGACTTGACAAACTTCATAATTGATTTAATCATACTATAATCCCAAGAGGTAATAAATAGAATAATAATAATATTACAAAAAAATTAAAAGGACGTTTTTAATATAAAGCATACTCTGCAAGTCAAAAGTGATAATAGATTTAAAAGCTAATTTTCTCTAGCCCCCCCCCCCCCCCCCCCGGGTCGGTGCCCGAGCTAATGTTCCGTCCTGTCTACAGGCCTGTTTTCAAGGGACATTTAATAATAGAATTAAGGTAATACAAAATGTTATTTTAAATAAAGCAAAGGTTTATTAAAAATAAACTGCTCGGCTTTATCCATAGTAATTTGAAATATTAATTTATTTATTCCTTTATTATTGTAGGGATATTCTTGGGTGACTTTGACCAGGTGAAGAAAGATTCAATTGTTGCGCCCAAGGGAGGTTATGCCACCGCTGCGAACCAAATTATGTCGCGACCTGTGGTGTTGGCTGCAAACAAATTATTTATTTATTTATAGCGGGCCGTATTTTAGTCCCGAAGGATTATAATTGCCTGCTAATGGTAACGTGAAGCCCTCAAAGTAGTGGATTCTCTGTCTCGCACGCCGTTGCTAGAGGTTTGTGTGTCCTGTGGATGAAAAAGTTCGCTATCTCTAGGCAAGGGTTGAAAAAGAACGCATTTACTTTTTATATCATGGTTTTATTTGTATAGGGGGGTTGTACATCTCTGCACTCACTCACTGACTTCTCTCTAGTCAACTGACTTAACTCAACTCAACTGGGCTTCAATCCCCGAACTGACTGACTGAAACCGGCTTGTAGAGTCCAAATTTTCTAATAACTTCTTATTGGTTCATTCGTAATTAGAGGGCGTGGTAATATATTTGAAAACGCCTTACTTCTAAAAATATTCTCACGATTTCTCTTGGCAAATTTCGGAAGAAATTCCATAAATTCAATTGACATCTTATGTACATCTGAAGCTAAAAGCCATCCGGCCTAAATATGACATGTCAATTTAAATTTATTGTTGTATAATTGTTTTTCCCAATATTCCACTGCACATTGGTCTATTGTTAATAGGCACGTTATTATAATAAAAAAAGGCCTCAGAAGCCGCCGTTGACTCGCTACCCATCTGCCTTGCCAAATATCACCCTTATACAATTAAAATTATTATAAAAAGGAAAAAATGCTGTTGCCGCTTCACAAAATACATTGCAATTTATATCGCGAATTCGCGACCGCCACACAATTTGAATCGTCGTAGGGGATGATTCAGGGGAGAGCAGGGATGCGGAATTGCAAAAACAATCGGACTGAAACAATTGTCTCTGCTAGGCGAAATAATGATAGAGATATGCTGAACCAAAAACCTTGTATTTATCAGAATATATATATATATATATATATATATATATATATATATATATATATATATATAGAGGATTATTCTAGGTGGCTTAAACCAGGTGAAGAAAGACACAAGTATTTTCAATAATAATGGTTTATTCGATGCTTTTCAATAATAATAATATAACAAAATGCTTTATAAATGTAGAAATAAAACTGGAGATGTTCGTGTATCTTGAGTAGAAAAATACTTCTTGAAACTTGCTGGTTAAATCTTCGGTAAACATATACTTGATGAACTGAACTAAACTGAACTGAACTGATGGATGAACTGCTCGTGTCGGAGGGGAAATCGTAACTAACTGTCTTCAACTCGGGAGACGATCTTTATAGAGGCCGCGTTGATATCTGGGGCTCCTGATGATAGGTCCTTATTTCGGCCAATCAGCGCATTTGTTATTATGGCCAATCAGGGACTAGCTGGTCGTGCGGCGACGATTTTGACTTGTAGCGTGAGGGGGCGTGCGTGCGCAACTCAAGGGGAAAGCTAGCTCTTCGCTGGAGGGGGTTGAACGGGTGCAGATTGGGGTGGTGGAGCCACTGGGGGATCGCTTGGTTACTTGGGGGGTTGCGTGGAAATCTTACTGAAACTTGGCAGTGCGTTGCCTGGTAAAATCTGCCAGGCTGCTGCTCAGATTGACGGAGACGAGAGGTGGCTGGAATCAGGGCGGTGTCATGGTATGTAGGACCAGGGCAAGTTGGCTTGGCTGGATCCCACATATATATATATATATATATATATATATATATATATAGAAAGTAAAGTACGTGGCGGTTAACGCAGGAAAGAGAATAGAGAATAGATAGGGCTCACAATGATTAGTGTGAATAAAGATACACATAAAGATGAGGCATCGTAGAGGGTTGTGAACGGGGGCAAGCAAGGGTAGTTGCGGTTCGAGAAGGTAGGAGTGAGGAGAGGGGGCGTTAAGGGGACTCAGCGCATGGTCCTAGCAGTGGTGAGGTCGAGCGTTGGCTCGCAACTAAACTCGGGGGACCAGCGGCCGGATTAAGCGTACCCGAGTGGGTGGTAGGAGGGGGCCGTTGGCGCGGGATAGAGGGGGGCCTCTGGCGGTTAAGGCACCGACTGAACACAATTATTAATATGTTTATTCCTTTATTATTGTAGGGATATTCTTGAGAAACCCTACTGGATGCTGGCAGTGGATAGGCAAGGATGGTGCTCTTCCGACGCAGGCGCAATATGGCTGGAATCAGGGCGGTTGATGCCATGGCAAGTTGGCTTGGCTGGATCCCACATTATTATTCAGATATCAATGGCTATTTGAAGTCAATGTTGAGTTAAAATAAAAAATAGCGATCGATTCTTATCTAATACTTGAGGAATCCAGGATTGATAAATACCCTTCGCTTCTTCTTGATCTAACGAGATGCACAAGTTATTAATTTCTCTCAAAAATGTTTGGGCAAGTGCTTAATGAGAGAGGACCTATGTGCGAAGCGCTTCTCACAGTGTGCACATTCGTGGCTTCTCTCCAGAATGAGACGTCAAATGCCGATTGAGACTAACCTTGTGTGCGAAGCGTTTCTCGCATTGATCACACCCAAATGGCTTCTCCTCAGAATGAGTCTGCAGATGCTGTTTGAAATTGTCTTTGAATGAGAACCGTTTCTCGCACTTATCACAGCCAAATGGTTTTTCTCCAGTATGAGTCTTCAGATGCCGATCAAGTCTACTTTTGTATGGGAAACGTTTTTTGCAGTGTTTACAAACAAGGTTGTCGTCAGAATGAGTATGGTCATTGAGATGATTTTTTTGTGAAATGCGTTCCTCGCAATTATTATCAGGTTTAACTGTGGAATGGGTCAATAGATGTTGAACGAGCTTGCTTTTGTAAGAATAGCGTTTGTCGCAGTGATCACACCCGTATAGCTTCTCATCAGAATGGCTCAGCAGATGCCGATCAAGTTTGCATTTGTATAAGAAGCTTTTCCCACAATCATCACAGTTAAATGACTTCTTTCCAGAATGGATGAGCAGATGCTGTTTAAGAATGTCTTTGTGTGAGAAGCGCTTTTCACACTGATCACATCCGTATTTCTTCTCTTGAGAATGGCTCAGCAAATGCCGATCGAGTTTGCTTTGGTATAAGAAGCTTTTCCCACAATCTTCACAGCTAAATGAGTTCTCGTCAGAATGGATGAGCAGATGCTGTTTGAGAATTGCTTTGTTTTTGAAGCGTTTTTCGCAACGATCACAGCTAAATGGTTCCCCTTCAGAATGGCTCTGCAGATGTTCAATGAGTTTACTTTTCAATGAGAAGCGTTTCTCGCAGTGTTCACACCCGAGTGACTTATTCTCTTTAATACTAGTACATTCGTCAGAAGAAGATTTATTTGTGCTTTTTTGTCTTTTTATTGAAAGATTAACATCTGAAAAAGAAGAAATTCAATTAAAAATGGGCAGAAATATGCAAGAAAATGCTAATGATTAGAATAAGATGAAAAATTGAGATTAAGGTAACGCAGCAGTTATTATCTAGAACACAAGACCCAAATTACCGATTAAAAAAGAGTTGTTGAAGGTAGAACTAGAGAGAGGAAACAGAATTGAAAAATTAATTGTACCATGATAGATATGCTCGGAATAAAACTTGAAAGTTCCATGAGGGTGATATGTTGTGTATATATGTTGTGTATATAAACTGATATGGCCATTCACATAACATAATATATATTTGTATTTTTTTTTTAATATGGTTACCGTGCATTGCTCAGTGGCTCCAGGTACTGATTTTTAATAATGATATTGATGCGAGAAGAAGTAATACCAAGAAGGGGCATCCCCTAAAGATGTGGATTAGCCCCTCCATCGTAATTTATCTACTTTCTAAAATGGATTAGCATATGTTGATCGAGTTGGTGCTTTTGTGAAAAACTCTTCTTGCACTCTGCACATGTAAATTCATTTTTTTGATGAGTCTTCTTATGTAAATTAAGAGAGCCCGTTTGTGTAAATTTCAAACCACATTGATCACAGCGGAATGGCTTTTCCCCGGTATGAGTCATTAAATGCCGGATTAGATCGCTTTTTTGTGAGCATCTTTTGTTGCAATGATCACAGACGTAGGGTTTCTCCCCAGAATGAGTCAGCAAATGCCTTTGTAGATTGCCATTCTGTGAGAATTTTTTAGAACAGTGATCACAGGCGAATGGCTTCTCCCCAGTATGAGTAAGCAAATGTACCTTGAGAAGGTCCTTTAATCTGAAACCCTTCCCGCAGTGATAACAAATTAAAGATTTTTTATTACTATGAGTCATTATGTGCCGGGTAAGATGGCCCCTTTGAGAATAAATTTTATTGCAATAATCACAAGGGAATGATTTCTTCTGCAAATGGATTATTGAATGTTCTAAGAGTTCTTCCTTTCGTAAGATAGTCTTCTCAGAGAGATCACAATCAAAGGAAGTCTTATTTTTTGAGTGAACCACCATATGTCTCTTTAAATTGTAATTTCGTGAATAGCTCTTGTCGCAATAATCACAGCTAAAAGTTTCCATGTTTGAATGAGTCTTGAAGTGTTGAATTAATACTGCCTTTGAAGTAAATTTCTTGGAGCATTTAAGACAAGCGAAAGGCAATTCACTTATATGAGTTCGATTATGATTGACCATTTCTGACTTGTTCTTAAACGGTTTCGAACATGTATCACATTTGAAAAGTTGTTTTGTTTGATGAGTAATGGCGTAATCACTTTGCGATTTAGTCTCAGAAGAGAAGTAATTCGAAGATTCATTCTTTATTAGATGATCTGTATCTAAAAATGAAAAGAAATTTATATATATATATGATAACATTTACCTGAGAGAATATAAAAATAAAGAAAATTTTAAATAAACTGAATTAATTATAGCTTTCTGTTCTGTATTAGTGATCGAGTACCTGGCCACTGAGCATTGCTCGGTAACTTTTTGGTTAATTTAAACCTATATATTAATCCCCAAACCCCCACTCCCCAGAAACCACTTCCTTCGCCCCCCCCCCCCGTACCCCCTCTGCCACTCCACCCCCCACCCTTGCCAAGTTTTTGCATTCCAAGTCTTGTAGTGGCCCACAGATTGTGTGTATATATGTATAGGTATATAAATAAATACCGTATAATAATTTTTTTAATTAAATAACAATTTTTGAGTTCATCAATTAAAATGCCAAATTCTAAAATAGAAAAATACGTTTTGTGGGATTTAAAACTCGATTTTTAATCAATTAAATTGTCTAACTTTTAATATATATGTTACCGGCCAAACCCGATTTCAGGACAAACTAGTTTTGCCTAGGCTAAACTAGTTCTTCCTATATGCGATAGAATTAACTAGTATAGCTTAGTCCAAACTAATTTGTCCTAAGCTCGATAGGATAAACCAGTTTAGCCTAGGCCAAACTAGTTGATCCTGATATAAATACGCACACTCTAGGATAAACTAGTATGGCCTAGTCTAAACCAATTTAGCAGAGTCGAAAGTAATTGAGTAAACATGTCAAGACTTGTACATGCAGGAGTTCCCAAATCACGCCCCGAGCGCCCCGAGCTTGCCACTCGTCGCGTCGTTTTAAACGCATTTTGCGTTTAGTTGCCAGCCGTGCGTAACCTATTTAGTTAATGACTGCAGTTTAAAATTAAAAGTTTACGTATTACACTACATTATAAAGTTTTCTTCTTTTTCTATATGGATGAACCTACGTCAAGTCGACAAGCAGATCAAAAACAATGGAGGGAAAAGCTTTTGACAGAAATTTTGCAAAGTTAAAGTAAAAGGTCTTCTCATTATAATGTGTTATTATCAGAACAAGTTGAAGATGCAGAAAAAGACACCATTAGAACAAAGAGATTGAAATGATATATTTCTAACTATAGGGGCGCCGTGCATTCTTCAATCTGACAACGGTAGGGAATTTGTGAATAATGTTATAAGTGAGATTGCCAGTCTGTGGCCAGAACTCAAAATTGTGCACGGAAAACCGGAAAGCCATATTGTTGCCTTATTTCTAGACGCGTCGACAGAAACCTCCCAAACATTTCATTGGACTCAAACTCACTAGAATTCAGGGATAAAATTTCAATGCTAGGCGTAACTCTAGGGTCTGACCTTTCATGGAATGACCATATCTCAACCATTGCTAAAGCTGCAGCGCGCAAGCTTGGTCTCCTATTTAGGTCTAGACGCTGTTATACTCCCAGTCAACTTCTTATACTGTATAAGGCTCAAATTCGTCCCTGTCTCGAATATGGCTCTCATGACCCTCTCATAACTCAGACCACAACTTAATTAAAATAAAATCACATATCAACTTAGTAAAACCCGCTCTACCCTGCCCAAAGCCCAGAGAAATAAGGCTTTTTCTTAAAGCCAACTGGGATGAAATGCGTAACTTCTTCAGCTCTTTCCCATGGAATGATTACTGCTTCAGAAACAAAAATGCCACCGAATGTGCCTCTGCATTCTCTGAAGTGATTCAAATGGGCATTGAGTTATATGTCCCTTTCAAACGGGTAATTGGAAAACAGGACTCCAAGCCCTGGTTCAATAAGTCTTGCTCCGAAGCAGTTAAACAAAAAAATCATGCTTTCTATAATTGGTCTTCGACACCATCAGAGGATAATCGCGTTCTCCTCACTAAAGCCCGCGCCCACTGTAAAAAAACAATCGATAATGCGATGAAGTCCTTCATTCAGAAAAAAGCTGACAGGCTAGCAGCTTGCCCCAGCAATTCAAACCAATTCTGGTCCCTTGATAAGTATGTAAAAAGAAATTTTACAAACTCATCATTTCCACCTCTCAATCTCTCCGACAACTCGATAGCCATTGACGCCCCCGACAAAGCCGAAGCTTTTGCCTCATATTTCGCGTCCAACTCAAACCTGGACGACAAAGGGCTTGAACCACCCACATACCCCCCAGTACTAATATAATGTCAGATACTGTTTTCAGGATACCAGCAATTCTAAAGATCATCCAGAATCTAAAGAACAAATCTTCTGCTGGCCCCGACGATATCCCTGCCATTCTCATTAAAAAATGTGCCCCTGAACTTGCTCCTATACTATCCAAATTATACAATCTCTCCTATAACTCTGGAATATTTCCGGAAGCCTGGAAACTAGCCAGAATCCAACCAATTAAGAAAAAAGGCGATTCTTCCAACATAAAAAACTATCGACCCATAGCAATCACTTCTGTCTTATCCAAAATTATGGAAAAGGCCATCAACGAGCAAGTTCTACGACACTTAGAGTCAAATAAATTTATCCACGATAGGCAATACGGCTTCAGGCAATCCCGGTCGACAGGTGACATCCTAGCATATGTAACTCATATCTGGAACAAAACCTTGGAGGCCGGGAATGAGACCCTCGCGGTAGCTTTAGACATTTCAAAAGCCTTCGATATGGTCTGGCACAAAAATCTTCTTGCCAAATTGACCTCCGTCGGCCTTGCACCGAAACTCTGTAAGTTGCTCGAAAGTTTTCTTTCAGACCGTAGTATTAAGGTTGTCATCGATGGAATATCATCTTCCCCCTTCCACACCAACGCTGGAGTTCCTCAGGGATCGGTTATCTCCCCTACGCTTTTTCTTATCTATATCAACGACCTTCTAAACTTGCCCTCCAATCCGGTACATTGTTACGCAGATGACAGCACCCTACATAACGCCCCTGCATCGCATAAAAACCGTGCAGACATTGCCTCTTCAATTAATTTAGACTTATGCAAACTTAAAAACTGGGGATCCCAAAACTTAGTTAACTTCAATGCAGGGAAAACTCAGTGTTGCCTTATTTCTAGGCGCGTCGACAGAAACCTCCCAAACATATCATTCGACTCAAACTCACTAGAATTCAGGGATAAAATTTCAATGCTAGGCGTAACTCTAGGGTCTGACCTTTCATGGAATGACCATATCTCAACCACTGCTAAAGCTGCAGCGCGCAAGCTTGGTCTCCTATTTAGGTCTAGACGCTGTTATACTCCCAGTCAACTCCTTATGCTGTATAAGGCTCAAATTCGTCCCTGTCTCGAATATGGCTCTCATCTGTGGAGGGGTGCCTCCAAGCATTCTCTTGCCACACTGGATGCAATTCAGAAGCGAGCAATTAAACTAATAGGAGAACCGGCTCTAACCAACTCACTCGACTCCCTGGCTCACCGAAGAACCGTTTCTGCCCTTTCCCTGTACTACAGATACTATCACGGTGTCTGTTCAGTCGAGCTGAAATCAATTATCCCCCCTAATGCCCTCTTTACGCGAAACACGCGGTTTTCTAACGCTCAGCACCCCTTCGCTGTCAAATTGGATAAAATTCGAACAAGCGCTTTCGCCAACTCTTTTATCCCTTTGACCTCCAGAGACTGGAACTCGCTCCCTGCCACCATCTTTCCCGCGACCTATAACCTTCAGCTATTTAAGACCCGTATCCACAGATACCTTCGACCCCCGCCCAACCCATAAAATTCTTTCTTCTTCTTTTCACGATGGAGGGGCCAACCCAGGCCTTTAGGGGTTGCACCTTTTTTGGTGTAACTCCTTCTCTCATCATTATCATAAAAAAAAAAAAAAAAAAAATGTGCATCCAAGCATTCTCTTGCTACACTGGATGCAATTCAGAAGCGAGCAATTAAACTAATAGGAGACCCGGCTCTAACCAACTCACTCGACTCCCTGGCTCACCGAAGAACCGTTTCTGCCCTTTCCCTGTACTACAGATACTATCACGGTGTCTGTTCAGTCGAGCTGAAATCAATTATCCCCCCTCTTTACGAGAAACACGCGGTTTTCGAACGCTCAGCACCCCTTCGCTGTCAAATCGGATAAAAGTCGAACAAGCGCTTTCGCCAACTCTTTTATCCCTATGACCTCCAGAGACTAGGACTCACTCCCTGCCACCATCTTTCCCGCGACTTATAACCTTCAGCTATTTAAGACCCGTATCCACAGATACCTTCGACCCTCGCCCAACCCATAAAATTCTTTCTTCTTCTTTTCACGATATTATTATGCTAGATTATTATTCTAAGAATATCAATGTATAAAAACTTACATTTAAATAAATAGTGAGTAGTTAATAAGATTGGAGTAATTTTTGGAGACGGACTGATAAGTGAATTAAGTGGATATTGATGAGGCAGTCCAAAAAAAGAAGAAGATAATTTACACTATCTTTTTATTCATAAAACCGACGTTTCGGAGGCTATTCCCCCATTATTACATTATAATTCTGCTGAGAATGAAATACAAGATATTATTGTTACTACCACTGAAAGAGGAGACAGAGGGGAACGCCGCATTGGATTTCCTTCACTGACTTTTCAAAACCCTGAAGAAGGAGGGAATAGCCTCCGAAACGTCGGTTTTATGAATAAAAAGATAGTGTAAATTATCTTCTTCTTTTTTTGGACTGCCTCATCAATATCCACTTGAGTAGTTAATATTTCAATTGAGAGTCAGTAATTCTTAACCAAATTGTTTAGAAAAAACCCACCAGAGTAAACCTTACGAAACGCTTCACATAAATGTCAATAATTTAATAAATTGATGAACAGCAGGTGTTCGAGCAGAACAGCTTTGTTGCTAGATATCACAACTTGAATATACAGGGTGGTGCAAAAGTAATCAGCCGATGTTCTTTTGCTGTATTTCTTTTTTTAATGAAAAAATTTGGTTCTGCTTGTGAAATTTGTTTATTTAATCCATTAGAATTTATTCCATCAAGTCGAGAAAATGATATGGGCCAAGTGGCCGCCGCCAGAGTTGATGACCATACGGGCCCGTTTTATGGCATTTTCCATCACTCTTGCCAGAACTTCGGGCGACAGGTTCTCGCATTCCTGGCGAATATTCTCCTTAAGGGGTTCAAGAGTCTGAGGCTTGTTGATGGAAACCTCCGACTTCAAAAACCCCCATAAAAAGAAGTCTGGAATGGTTAAATCGGGTAATCTGGCCGGCCAGTGCAAATCACGAAAACGAGAGATTAAGCGACCCGGAAATGCTTCTTTCAGAATATTGGTTGTTGCTCGAGCAGTGTGCGCCGTTGCACCGCCCTGTTGGAACCACATGTTCTCCAGTCCCAATTCATCCAATTGAGGAAGAAAAAATTCGGTAATCATGGCTCTGTAGCGCGCGCCGTCCTCGCGCGGCGTTCTCAAAGAAAAATGGCCCGATGACTCCTCCAGCGTAAACAGCACACCACGGAGTAACTTTGAGCGGGTGTAATGGGTCTTCGTGGGTGATACCAAATACTGTATATACCAATACAGGACAGTCTGTCAAAATACAATAGAAAAGCAAACCGTTTTTGGTCTCATGAATTTGAGCGCCACCATGCGAGCAAAATGGAAATCTTGCAGTCAAATCCGACTTTCGGCTACCGACAAAATTAAAAAAAAAACTTGAGCGTCATGGAAAAAATATATATTGTGTCCGTTTAATGTTATATATGATTTAATAAGATCGATTTTAAATAATTTACGCATTTTAATATTATGCGCTTTATGTAGTTTACTTTTTTCTCGCTAGAGTGTGCTGTTTTCAGGGTACCATATTTTTGACAGGCTGTCCTGTATTGTTATATACAGCATTTGGTGATACACGGATTTTCGGTGCCCCAGAAACGATTATTTTGTTTATTCACGTAACCGCTAAGATGGAAATGAGCCTCATCGCTCATGTCAACAAAACCTACGAATTGTTGCGCAAGAAAATGGAAACAATTATTCCGCGTTCTTGTGGTGGAGTAAACCGATTCATGGCTTGTCGATTTGTATTCTGCGTTTTCAAAACCGAATTGACATTTGGCGCCATTTGCAAAAGTTATAGAATTATTCAATAGGGTGATTACTTTTGCTTCACCCTATACATTTAAAATTGACGCTGCTAAAAGAAACAAATTCTTATTTTATCAACTTTTCTGCCCAAAGGTCCATTACTAGCGCATGGTCTTCTATTTATGTCTATTTAAAGTTTTAAAAGGATTGCAAGAAAATTGATTTATTAGGGAACGTCCTTAAATAATAATTATTATCGAACTGAATACCCAAAATGACTAAAATAAATAAACTTACGTTCATTTAATATATGTCTTCTCAATTGTAATTTCATTTTCAATAATAAGCATAATTTTATCTTAATACATTTCTTTTGATGTTTCTCTAGAAATTCTTGGCTGGCGAACATCATTTGACAATATACCGCGATCGAAATGAGGTCCTGAAAAAAATTAAATATTTACTCTCATATAAAATATTATTAGAAACAACAGCATTTATTTTGAATTCGATTCGTGATTGAATCAAATACAGGAAACTTATGATTAAATTAAAGAGGACAAGATTTTGAGTCGATTAAAAAAGAAATGCAAAATAGGTTCAGTGGTTCTATTTTTAATTGGGATCCAAAAAACAGCCCCCGGGATCACTTTTGAATATCACAAAAACTCGCAATTTTTTCCCATTTTGACCATAAAAAAGCACGTTTTCGACAAAGACCACTCTTTGCAAAAAAATCGCAGTTTTAAAAAAAAAAAAAAAAAAAAAAAAAAAAAAAAAAAACCTAGATGAAATGAAAACCACTCATCCTAGAAACTTGATTCTTAATTCATTCTCTAGGAAATTTTGTTGGCTTGAACGATTACTTGGGCCACTTTTTACTTTACCATACAGGGTATGGACAAGTATTGTAATCGTGCATGAAAAAAGTGTTTTTTTCCTTCTTTTTTTCGAAATATCTCAAAAACGGCTGAAACTATTTTGATTAAAAAAATTGAGCGAAACCATGGCATTTCGGTCTACAAAAAAGCTCTAATAAGTGAACATCGAAAAAATTATATTTTTCGAGATAATAATTGTTTTGTCAAAATGTCTGTTAGTTAGGTTGTCAGTCTTAGTCTGTGCGTTACCAAATTTTTGTGGACGAGCTAGCTCAAAAACTAGTGTGAATATCGAAACCAAATTTCACACGTAGTTTTGGTTCATTGATTTTTCGTTTATTGGGCCACGCAGGTGGGGGCCTCCACTAACAAGAAATATTTACATAATCGGGTGAATTTAATTACAGGATTATTTACATAATTATAGGAATATTAACATAATATATTTACAAAAAAAAATTTCTTTTTTCTTTTTTTCTTTTTTATATACAATTTCTAGCGCATGGCGATTTCCCTATAAGTTCTCCTGTTGAAGCTGTAAAAATTCATTAATGAACCCCTCATCGCCCTGAAGGTCATATCGTATAAAGTTCTCTGAGAAATTCCCAGGGCGACAAGGGGAGGCACCGCTTTATGCCACCACACTCCCTTCCACGAGAGTGTGATGGCTTCAACTCTCACAGAACCCGAGCCCACCCCAAACCTTGCCGCAATGTTGCTCACCAGACTGGAGTTGCCCTTATAATAATTGATTTTGTTTCTGTGGGCAACCCCCAGTCCGAGGAGCGCTGACACTATCTGAACATCCAGAACCCACACCGTCCCCGACCCGTCCTTCGCCACGATGTCTGGCTTCCTGTTCCCGGCCGAGCTCTGATATAAATATTCGAGCTCGACCCGCATTCCCTTTTTAATTAAGAGCTGATTAGATTTTGGTGCATATCGACCCAAAATTAAGAGGGCGTGGAGGGGGTTAAAAATTAAAAATCTAGGCTATTTGAGCAAACTCAACCAAATTTTGTATACATAATCAGTGGGACCCCAGAAGTCTAAAAATGCAAAAACTAACCGCCCAAAATTGGTGGGGGGGGGGGGTGTAGGTCAAAAAATGAAAATATAGGCTCTTGTTTCAAACTCAACCAAATTTTGTATACATAATCAGTGGGCACACAGTAATCTAAAAATGCAAAAACTAACCCCCCTCCTCTACATGATTATAAATAATTTTATTAAATATTAAATATAAGTGAGAGGCCAGGTTGTATGGTAAAGTCAAGTGGATGGCCACATCAGAACACGTCAGCTTATTTGATTCAACTCTTAGATTTATAGATATCTAGCATTTTCCATGACAGGATATGATCCAAATCTTCAAAAGAGTCATGGAAAATGCCAGATATCTATAAATCTAAGAGTTAAATCAAAAAAGTGGTCCAATTAAATGTTCAAATCAATTTACTAGAGAATGAGTTAGGAATCATTCATCTTTTCATAACTTCAACGTCATGTTACCATTATCCAATTTGAATGAAACTTTGATTAAATTGTAGCAAATTTAATCTAGTTTAAAAATGTTTAGAGTGGTCTTTGTCGAAAACGTGCTCCTTCATGGTCAAAATGTGGAAAAATCGAAAAAAGTACGAGTTTTAGGGATATTCAAAAGTGATCCGGGGGCTGTTTTTTGACAGGCGCTAGTTAGTACCGGTTCTACTTATCCTAAATAGATGAAATTGTTATCATTTTACGGGCTCTATGTGTAAACTTTAGCCTAATCAAGAAATTATTTTTAAATTCTTATATTATATTCTTGAATACATTGTCACCGTTACTGAGTTTTTTTCTTTGTTTTTCATTGTTTATTAATTTAATAAATAAATATTTTTTATTTTTTTATTTTCTCTCCTTTTAATGGCCTCCGGAAAGAATTCCATTGTATCCAGTCTACCATGAGTCTAACAATTGTGCAATCAAGGGCGGATCCAGGAATTTTTTATGGGGGGGGAGAATGTATATAAGATCAATTTTTATATCTCGAAAGTGTGTCGCGATCGAATTGTCCAAGCGGGGGGGGGGGGGGGGGCAGAGACGACACACACACACACACATAGAACTTTAATTTTTTTACAAATTTCATATCTCATATTTTAAGTTCATTAAAATAAAAAAATAAAAATTGTTATAAATTCCCTGTCGATTTGGCCGCCGTTTTTTGGCCTCTGCGTGCGACGAACGTGTTGCACTCCTGCCAGGCACGGGCCTGTATGTATGGGGGGGGGGGGGGGGGCGATCGCCAAACAAATATAAATTAGGTATAACAATTATAAAATTGTGTACAATCAAATAGACAATAATCAACAAATAAAGAAATATAAATGTTTAAAAGGTTGAGACTAAAAGGACCTCGTAGAATGGATTGGTAATTCTTGTTAAAAGAAAAAAAATTCCAGCTTCACAGATGAAGCATTTTCTTTATTTAATTAGTACAAACTAGAGACGTTTCAGCCGTGACTCACTAAATAAAAGAAGTGGTATTAGTAGTGAGTGGTATTATGCTCCATCTGTGAACAGGCTTGGGTTCTGTCAGACCTCTGATTTGGGGGGGGGGGGGGGGCGGTCGCCGGTATATAAGATCTACTTTTGATCTCGGAAGTGTGTTGCGGTCGAATTGTCGAGCGGGGGGGGGATATAGGACATAGAACTTTATTTTCTTCAATTTTAAAAATTTAATGTTATAAAAAAAAGTAAATAAACAAATAAAAAATGTTGATCTCCAATGCTTTGGGGGGGGGGGGGGGGGGTCGGTCGCCCCCATCGCCTCCCTTGATCCGCGCATGTCTGTGATGGGGGCGACCGACCCCCCCCCCCCTTGATCCGCGCATGTCTGTGAAGCTGGAATTTTTTTCTTTTAACAAGAATTATCCATCCATTCTACTATGTCCTTTTAGTCTCAACATTTATATTTTGGACATATCAAGTGTCTCCTATTTTAACTAAATAAATAATTAAAAACAATTAAATAGTAACATAGATAATGAAATAATGTAATAATAAAAATAATAAATAAATAGAACAATAAATTAATAATGGAAAAAAAGTCAGAAATAATAAAATTTTCACAGCCAAATATAAATTAGGTATAATAACTATATATGTAAAATAAAATAAAATATGTAATAATAAATAAATATAATTTCAATGTAATAATCATATAAAGGTTTAGAATTGTGTGAAAACTAAAAATATTTCGAAAGATTATATATATTTTTAGAGAATATCTATATATTTAGTAAATAATTATAAGTTTTAATTATAAGTATAATCTATGCTGATTGGATATCATGTTATTTATTTATAAAATGGACAAATATTTACTAACCTGTATATATTGGATATTTACAATCATCGATCAAAAATTCAGCCATATTGAAATTTCAATAAGACTATTTGATTATTATAAATATGATTTTAGTATAATGGGTATTTCCTTTAGAATAATGAAATATAGATGAAATTGTATTGGACAGTTTATAAATAAATTAATGACAGATGAAGTCGGTAGATAAATTTTTAAACATGGAGTCAGTGTTGCCAGCGATTGAAATTATAAATCCCCTAGTTCGCTTTTCTACATAAGCTAGAATCCTCCAGATTACCGATCCTATCGCGGCAGTAGACTCAAATAGTGAACAATTGCTCCCACAAGAAATGCATTGAGAGAAATTTCTCATTGTGATTTAAACAAGGAGCTAAGGAGGAACAGCTAGGCTAGAAAAGCAGGAGTGGGGGTGTCTCCAGTCAGGACAGGCATTTCCCCTCCAGCCGCCAGTCGCAAGATGGCAGCTGGAGAAACTGGTGGCGTTATGTGGAGACACTTTCTCAACTAGCCTTCCCCCTCCCTACCTCCCTGGGACAGGCATTTCCCCTCCAGCCAGCATCTTGCGACGGCGCCTGGTGACGTCATGTGGAGACACTTTCTCGAGCTAGCCTTCCCTCCCTACCTCCCTGAATGGATTTAAATTAACCAGAGTGGGAAGAAGCTTCGGCGTCATCAGCCGCCATCTTGCTATTGGCAAGAATAGAGAATGCCCATAAGAGCAATGCTAATATTTATATAGTTTAAACTATATATCTTTAAATAAAAAGGTTCTTAAAGTAGAACATATATATAAATAAATATTCAAAAATGTTATTTCTTAGATCTGCAATGAATTTAAATAGCAACTTTCCAGTAAAAATTTGATAAAACAAAGAGCGCACTTACCATTATTAGATAGATTTCGAAGAAATATACCTATTGGAGCTCCACCTCTCAACGGTGCAACTTCCGAAAAATTCCATCATAGTTTCCCCGATCATGGTCCGTAGACCCCCGAACACACCGCATTCAATTCAAAGTTTATTATGTAATGTATATGTGCTGTGTATATCCTAATTTTTGTATGTGCGCTGCAGGCCGCAACATTCAACCGATTGCAATAAGATTTGGCACTAAATTCAGTCTTGGTGTAAACAAGAACGGAGTAGTTTTTGGTGACTTCAGCCCCAAAGGGGTGGAAATGTTAGTTGGGTGATTGAAATCTTAAAAAATTCGCGGCAACGTTGATATGCCTGATACCAGTTTGGTTGCAGATGCCTAATATTCTGATAATTAGCTCTACTAGCTTTTTGTCGTAGAAATTTTTTTTATAGGGACTGATCTAAAAGGGGGTAGACGGTAGAAGAATATGTGCATCCATACGCTGGGCATGATACTGGCATAATTAAATATTTATTTAAAAACGTTCACTTTGTTCTTGAATGCTTTATATTTACTACTAGTTTTTGAGCTAGCTCGTCCACAAAAATTTGGTAACGCACACTTGAACTAACTGACAGACAACCAGACTAACAGACATTTTGACAAAACAATTATTATCTCGAAAAATATAATTTTTTGTTCACATATTAGTTCTTTTTTGTAGACCATGATTTCGCCCAATTTTTTTAATCAAAATAGTTTCAGCAGTTTTCGAGATATTTCGAAAAAAAGAAGCAAAAAAAAACACTTTTTTCATGCACGATTACAATACTTGACCATACCCTGTATGGTAAAGTAAAAAAGAAAAAAGGCTAGTTATTTCTCTAGTATCAAAGCTGAGAATAAGAAAATGAATATTTAAAAAGCAGCCATTCTCGAAAACGTTGCTAGCTCTCGTACTATATAGAGCACTAAAACAATTTATAGACCCCTAGTAAAAATATATTATTCCTCAAAAAAAACAAAAATGCAATATTCTTTAAAATATTGTATTTATTTTGTTATAAAATCATACAATTATAAAATTTAAAAAACTTAAAATCGAAAATATACAATATAATTTTTGTTTAAATGCATTTTTTTACGTGTTCCATTTTTTCCCACTTTACTGTATAATGTCATGTCATTCTGATGAATTTTTGGACGGATGATGAAATTTTTATTCCAGGTTTTATTGGCTCCGTGCATGCTCCCTGGTGCGAAGCGCACGAGGCGGTGAAAAAGTAAAGAATCCGGAAATATACAACAACATTAATAGTGAATTATTTTTAAAAATGGGTCATACTTCATGTTGTGTAGTTAACTGCAAAAATAATGGTATAAATTTTATAATTTTCCAAAAGCAAAATATAAAACAGATGGGGTAAAAGCAAACTTGTGTGTCTCCTTTTTTAAGCGCCAATTTCTTTGTCAAAAGGGTTCCCCCACTCTGCTCACCTTTTCCTCCACTATTTTAGTTATTTGAGCGCTCCCAGGGCGCAGCACTCACTCAACGAATATTGACCCGGGGATTTTAAAATATAATTTGATTTCGTCTAATCGGTTTTTAATTAAAAGTAAATTAATATAATTATTAATATAATAAATATTTTTTTTTTGCGTTTGGGCCCTAATAAATATTTTTAATATTATTTACAATATTTTTATTAAATCAAACCACGTAAGTGAAATGTACAAATCGACTCCGGTTCGGTTGGTATATATTCAGTTCGGCTCGGTAGGGTTCGTATAGCTCCTTTTCGGGCTGGCATTTAGACGGTTCAGTTGGCGTCAGTCAGCCCGAAAAAGAGCTATACAACTGAACTCTTCAACCGAACCGGAGTCGATTTGTACATATTCGGTTCACTTACGTGGTTTGATTTAATAAAAATATTGTAAATAATATTAAAAATATTTTTTATATTATTATAATATTAATAATTATATTAATATTGATCTACTGCACTTTTAATTAAAAACCGATTAGACGGAATCAAATTATATTTTTAAATCCTCGGGAAATATTCATGTAGTGCTGCGCCCTGGGAGCCCTCAAATAACTAAATTAGGCGAGAAGAGGTGAGCAGAGTGGGGGAACCTTTTGACAACGAAATTGGCGCTTAAAAAAAAGGGGACCCACAAGTTTGCTTTTAACGAAAATGGAATTAGGTAATGAAATTTGGGTTACTTTACTGGAATATTTAAAAAAAAAATGTTATTTTCTAACATTTTTTATTGATTCCCGATTGGGGCTCATGGAATTTCCAGGTACAAAAATTTTGAAAAATAATAAAAAAACGTAGTCCTAAATAATTTGACAGAACTTTGACGCAGTTATTATTGTCATTCGAAATCAATGCAAAAGTTCATTACTTTCATCATAACAAGAATCGTATGCTTCACGTTCTTCTTTTTTCATTATCTTATCAGATTTCAAGTCGCATTTATTACGTTCTAAAGTTGCAATTTAAACATAATTCGAAAACAAATTTCCATTTGCGTTTGATAAAATAATTCATTTTGTTTTCCAAATTAGTATTTCATTAATCAAAAGAACTTGACAGGTCTAACCTCTAAATGAAAAGCAAAATCATAAAAATGTATATAACAGGTCATTCAATAAGTCCGTAGGATAAGTAAGAAAAAAATAAAATTTTGACAAAACTCGATTTTATTATTCAACATAGTTGCCTTCGAGGGCGATACAACGAGTATAGCCAAAAAGGCCTTAATTTCAGCGATTACTTCATCATTGGACTCCTTTTGGATTCTGGTGTGTAATAGTGAAGCCATGTCTCATCCATTGTCACATATCGACGATAGAATTCCATTTTATTGCGGTTTAATAGCGCCAAACACTCCTCTGAACCATCGATTCGTTGTTGTTTTTGTGAGCTCACGCGGCACCCACTTTGCACAGAGCTTTCGCATACCCAAATGTTCGTGTAAAATGGTAAAAACACTACCATCTGATATCTTAACAATGTCAGGTAGCTCGTGCACCTTCAATTTGCGATCGTTCATAACCAATATGCGGATTTTTTTTATGTTTTCTGGAATAACAGCCTCTTTTGGGCGTCCACTGCGCTCTGCATCATTTGTGCTACGCCCAAGTTTAAATTCAGCAATCCACTTCTCTCCCATTTGTCTCGATGGTGCAGAGTTCGGATAATGTTTATCAAGCCATTGTTTGGTTTCCACTGTATGTTTTTTCATCAAAAAGCAATGCTTTATTAAAACTCGAAATTCACTTTTTTTTCAATAACAAAAGTTGCTTCACACAAAATGCTATAACTCACGAATCAATAGTCAGATTGCTGTCAAATTTATACACGTATCGTTTGAAGGTTGGTACTAAATAAAAATCCTATGGGAAAAATTCTAGTAGCGACATCTATGTGTCATCCTACGGACTTATTGAATGACCTAATACACAGGACTGTACCTAAGTGTTTATTTGGTGTGAATAAAACAAAGAACTAAAGACATCAAATAGACAAATAAAAATTGCAAAATTACCTGCTTTTTAATTTTTTTCTCACTTTTTACAAAATTAGTGCCGGATCTCTCACCACCAGATGTCTATAGTGTCGTGCACGGAGTGAATAGATTCCAAGTGCCCCTTGATCCCCATAATGTCGCGTAGGGAAAAATGAATTAAAAAGGAATGAAAGTCTATTAAAATCACTTCAATGTGTAAAAGTTTGCGAATAGTGTACAAAGCTAGCATGTATGTGTTCGTAAATGTTTAGTAAAATTACTTCTATCGGTAAACTTCTTTGAGCAATGTTTACAACTGTATGGCTTCTCGCCTGTATGAGTTCGTAAATGTGTAATTAAAGTACATTTTTCAGAAAACTTCTTTGGACAGTGAGTACAGCAGAAGGGTTTCTCACCCGTATGTGTCCGTAAATGCGAAGTCAAATGACTTGTCTGGGTAAACTTCTTCGGGCAGTGTGTACAACCGAAACGCTTCTCACCTGTATGAGTTCGTAAATGATTAGTCAATTTACCTTTTACAGAAAAATTCTTTGAACAGTGTGTACAACTGTAGGGCTTTTCACCCGTATGTGAACGTAAATGCGCAATCAAATGACTTGTTTGAGAAAACTTCTTCGGGCAGCTTGAACAACCGAACGGTTTCTCGCCCGTGTGAGTTCGTAAATGGTTATTTAAAGTACTTTTGTCGGAAAACTTCTTTACACAATGTATACAACCGAAGGGTTTCTCGTCCGTATGAGTTCGTAAGTGCACTGTCAAATTACTTCTACCTGAAAATTTTTTTGGACAATGTGTACAACAGAAGGGCCTTTCGCCCGTATGAGTTCGCAAATGCAGAGTCAAATTACTTTTATCTGAAAACTTCTTAGGACAATGAATACATGTAAACAGTTTCTTCCCATAATTATTTCTTAAATGCTTATTTAAATTATATTTGTGGGAAAAAATATCGTTATGTTGGTGCTCGAGCAAATGCTTCTCATATTCAGATGATAAGAGAAACCCAGAAAAACACATGTCGCAGAAATAATCGCCTGATGTTTGATTATACTCAACATCATTATTTGTTGAATGATCTAGAAAATAAAAACAAATAATTAGTCAAATAAACAATGTTTTCTAAATTTCTTAAAATAATATTGTAGGATTTTATTCTCTACCCCTTTCAATGTAAAATGCTTCTTTATTAAATTTTTTATTAAAAGTAGATGGTTTATAGAGAAGAATACCGGCCTCAAACAAGTCTCTAAGGGACGGTTGTATGTCGCAAAGTAAATGCTTTTTACCACTAACACAGGGTAGATGGTAAATGGAGAGACTGGGATGGCCAATCAGATGACAGGCACTGATGGCTCCATTTACCATCTACCGTTTGTAGGTGGTAAAAAGCATTTACTTTGCGACATACAACCGGCTCTAAGTTATATAGAAGCTGAGATATAAACTTTTGAAAATGACTGAAAAATCGACTTTTTTCAAAATTCAAAAATTTCTGAGGCCAAATTTGAGCGAATCGGGCTCAAATTTTCAGGATCATCTCCTTAGCTGATGTACTTTCGAGGAAAAAATTGGCATCAAAATCGGTGACCCACCCCTGCACACTTTCGTCGAAAAGTAATGGATCTGCCTATACCAGGAGTGTTAGTTGAAATTTTTTCTATAAAGAAAACACTTAATTCTTAAGGGAATCTCAAAAAAAATTTTATTCAAAGTATTGACCATTGGATTCTACACATTTTGCCCATCTTTCAGGCAAATCATGGATACCATTCCAAAAAAACTTTTTCTCTTTCGAGGCAAACCATTCGACGAGCCATTTTTCGACTTCTTCAACATTGGCGAAGGGCTGCTCTGCGATTGAGTGTCCCATCGATGCGAAAAGGTGATAGTCGGACGGGGCGAGGTCTGGAGAGTACGGCGGGTGCGATAATATTTCCCAATTCAATGCTTTTAATGTGTTCTTCCCCACTTTAGCGGTATGAGACAGAGCGATGTCATGTTGTAGGATAACTTTGCCATGTCTTCGGGCTCATTCCGGCCGATTTTCGATCAACGCATGATTCAAATTGACAATTTGTTGTTGGTAGCGATCCGTATTCACTGTCTCAACAGGTTTTAATAACTCGAAGTACACCACACCACACTGGTCCCACCAAACACAGAGCATTGTCTTACGGCCAAAGCGATTTGGCCTTGGAGTCGATGGGCCGCCCTCACCAGGTGAAAGCCATGATTTTTTTCGCTTCGGGTTCTCAAAATAAATCCATTTTTCGTCCCCCGGCCCCGTGACAATTCGAACCGTTGAAGCAGCATTTCACAAATGCATTTGTCTATCGTTCAGTTGGTGTGGTACCCATTTTCCATACTTTTGGATCTTTCCCATGGATTTTAAACGTTGGCAAATTGCTCCTCGGGTCACATTTAGTGTTTGTGCCAATTGTTGTTGCGATTGGGTTGGGTCTTCATCCAATAACGCCTGCAATTCCTCGTCTTCGAACATTTTCGCTGCACCAGGATGTTCATTGTCTGTTAAATCGAAATCTCCACTTTTAAATTGACGAAACCATGTCTCACATGTTCTAATCACTGGAGCATGTTCTCCTACCAGCAACCGATGAGCTTCAGCTGCTTTTTTCTTATGATGAAATAAGAAAAGGAACGAATGCCTCAAATGCGATTTACTTGGAACGAAATTCGACATATTCACTGAGGTAAACAACTATGACGCTATTATTTTGGCACAATGTAACTTGTGTATTTTTTAAGGTTAATGTCAATAGAAAAATATGACATAGTGCCAAATCATAGAAATGTATACATACCTCTAGTGACATCTATTAGTAAAACCGGCAAATTTCAACTAACACACCTGGTATATATGTAAATTTGAAACCAGCGCAAAGGCCATCAGCGCAAGCAGCGACCTCAACGGATAGAGGAGAACAGAAGACAGGAGATCCCTAATTCATTTAAGGAGGTTCTTTCGCGACAATCCACGCCAAAAGTTTTAGCCTCTTAACCACTCTATAAATATGAAAGGAACTAAAATTTTAGGGTATTTTTTCTTTACCTGACTGTCCACTCACACTACGAAATCTCTATATAGATACACACATACTTGCCGGTCGTTTCCAAACCATTGTGCTTATATCCCCTCCACTAAAAATAGTCGCCCAAATATGTTTTTTTTTTGTTTTTTATCAAAACTACGTGGTAAGTAATTTCGATTTTTTTTTAAGTTACTCCGAATATATTATTCTAACAAATATTAGTTTTTCATCAAGATGGTGATAGTCCTTCAATGAAAAAAAATTAAATAATTATCATATCCCCACCCTTTTCCTATCTACTCTATGTTAAAAATGTCATTTTTAATTGCAATTATTTCATGTTTGGTGTGGTAAATCGTCTTCAAATTTTAACAGTATGTGTATTATGCTTTTAATGACTTATATTCCAAGTTTCAAAGACTTCTTGAATTTTTGCATTTGTGAAAGAACTACCTTAATAGAGTTTATTAAATAAACATTAGAATAATATTTCTATGTAAAAAGATATAATTATATAATTCATTTACTTAAAGAATAACTAAGGACTTTAAATTTTGATTCTCCTTTTTAGGTGAATATGCTTGTCACTTTAACCATGTATTATATTTGTAAATAAGCTTATTTTAATTATTAATCTCCTTTTTAGCCGAATCAATTTTTATTTACCAAAGGAAAATCCTGAGACAAAACATTATTACATATACGAGGTTTGTTCAAAAGAAAAGGTGAATTTTGAATTTTCGCGGGCTGTGTACATTCGATTATCGAAAAAAAAATTGTTATGTTGGTACACATGTGTTAGTCATATGTTGGCATTATCAGCCCATTTGGATTAGTAGTTTGTTGTTGACAACTGAAAAGGTTAGTCACGTTTGTGTGTTCTTCGATTTTTGACTTTTGAAAAAAATAGATCAAAGAATATGTATTAAATTTTGCGTTAAAAATGGAATAAAGTGCTCCAATGCACTTGAAATGTTGACTGTGGCATTCGTCGAGTCCACTTTGTCTCAAAAAAGTGTTTATAAGTGGTACAGGCGCTTTACAGAAGGCCGAGAAGATGTTGATGACTATGAGCGGAGTTGCAACCACGTCAACATGTGAAGAAAACATTGAGACAGTGAAAAAAATTGTTTTGGAAAATCGTCGAATCACTATTAGGGAAGTTTTTTTTACTTTATTTTTTTTTATAATGATATTGATACAAGAAGAAGTTGCACCAAGAAGGTACAACCTCTGAAGTCCGTGGTGGACCCTTGTAACGTGAAGATAAGGGGAGATTTAGGGATTGGGTAGAGGTCGAAGGTATCTGTGGATGCTGGTCTTGAAAGTTTGAAGGTTATAAGTAGCTGGAAAGACGGTCGGGGGAAGAGAATTCCAGTCTCTAGATGTCATAGGGATAAATCAATTGGCGAATGCGTTTGTTCGATTAGTATCTAGTTTAAGCGCGTAGGGGTGTTGAATTTTAGAAAATCGTGTATTTCGCGCAAATGAAGCCTTTGGTGGGATTATCGATTTTATTTCGTCAGAACAAAAGCCATGGTAATATCTATAAAAAAGGGAAAGGGCGGAGACAGATCTACGATGGGCTAGGGAGTCGAGAGTGTCAGTTAATGTAGGATCGCCTATCAGTCTGATAGCTCGCCTCTGAATTGCATCTAAGGTATTAAGAGAATACTTGGAGGCTCCTCTCCACAAATGCGAGCAATATTCAAGACAGGGGCGAATTTGAGCCTTGTATAATATAAGGAGTTGAGTGGGGGTGAAAAATCGTTTGGTTCGGAAAAGAAAGCCAAGCTTACATGCTGCAGCTTTTGCTACTGAGATAATATGGTCATTCCAAGAGAGGTCAGAACCTAAGGTGACACCTAACATTGATATTTTATTACGGAATTCCAATGAGCTCGAATCAAAGGAAATGTCCGGAAGGTTCCTATCTGCGCGCCTAGAAATTAGGCAGCACTGTGTTTTGCCAGCATTAAAGTTTACCAAATTGTGAGATCCCCATTTTTTAAGCATGCTTAAATCTGAATTTATTGAGGAGGCTATGTTTGCGCGATTGTCTAGTAAGGATTGAGCGTTGTGGAGGGTGCTATCGTCAGCGTAACAATGTATTGGATTGGAGGGCAGATTTAATAGGTCATTAATATAGATAATAAAGAGTGTGGGAGAGATGACTGAGCCCTGAGGAACTCCAGCATTAGTATTAAAGGACGAGGATGATATTCCGTCAACCTCGACTTTAATAGAGTTGCAGAGGATGTTGGCATATCAATCGGCTCATGCCATGCAATTTTCTCGAATGTTTTGGGCATGAAACGTGTGGCAGCGAAGTTTGTTCCAAAATTGCTCACAGCTCTCAGGTCACATCTCAATGCTTGTTCGTGATTTTTTTGGCCAAAAACAACACCCTAATCATGCCTCAACCACCTTATTCACCAGATTTGGCTTCCTGCGACTTTTTCCTATTCCCAAAACTGAAGCGACCAATGAAAGGAAAGCGTTTTGCCACAATTGATGAGATAAAGTCAGAATCGAAGAATGAGCTGATGGCCATACCGAAAAGCGCATTTCAGAAGTGCTTCGAGGATTGGAAGAAGCGCTGGCATAAGTGCATTATATCTGAGGGGGATTACTTTGAAGGGGACAAAATAGATATTGATGAATAAATAAATACTTTTCAAAAAAATTCAAACTTCACCTTTTCTTTTGAACAAACCTCGTATATACTATATTTGCTCGTTTAATAAGAGTATAGATAGATAGATAAATAAATTCACCTTCAATTGATTGATTTTTTTTCAATAGCAATCTCGATTTCAATAGCGAAATTAAAGCCACATGAATACATTTCTTTTGATGTCTGTTTAAAAATTCTTCACTAATGAACATCATTTGACAATATTCGCATATATAGAGCGGACCTGGAAACAGAAAATATGATTATATTTCAATTCTAAATCATCATCTGAATGTAAATTATTATAAAAGAGAAAGAATTCAAATCAATCTTTTTCGGACAAATTCTAAGATTTTAGTAGAAATATTATTAAATTGCGAGATATCAGAGGGGGATTCATCCCCCCCCCCCCCCAGGAGGAGAGGTTTTTGTCTCGAGGGTGTGAGCGTGTTAGTTCTCAGGTTCGACTCCTGGGGGGATGAATCCCCTCTGATATCGCAATTTAATAATATTTCTACTAAAATCTTAAAATTTGTCCGAAAAAGATTGATTTGAATTCTTTCTCTTTTATAATACATCTTGGTTAATCTGAACCCGAGCTGATTTAAAAAAAAAAAACCAACTATTTTCAAAAAAAAGATGCTCAAAACTTTAATTATACATGTAAATTATTATTTTACTAATCCAAGCTTGAATAAAGGTTGGAAAATATCAAGGGATTATATAATGATTTATTACCTGTAATCTATAGTACCTGGAGCCACCGAGCGATGCACGGTAACCCCTGACCCCCCCCCCACTCCCGAAACCACACACTTAGCCCCCACCACTACACCCCCCACTCCGCCCCCTACCCCCACCCCAGCATCCATTTCAATGGCAGCTTCATAACAATTTTTCCACATTCATCATAAATTAAGCCCATTTCAATTCTGCCTTCAACAAAAAATGCTCCATTTAAACTCAAGAATTTCATAAATTTTATAATTTTTCTCATTAATATATCAAATAATAAATTGATACGTCAACGAGAATTATTTTGACCGCGCTGATTTGAAAAAGATATTTTTATCTCGCGAGACTACTGCGGATTACGCTATTGGAGTCTGCGGAGTATTAAGTCTGGACCAAGAGAGAAAAGATGTGATCCACTTAGCTACAATCCAACGTCATTTCGTGTATAGCCCGCTAGACATTCGGATGGATCACCAAGTGAATTTGAAATCTCAGATGTTATATATTCGATCTCCCAGCCCAGAGCGCTAGATCTATTAGCATGTGTGTTAGATGCTTGCCATTAATTATTTGAATATATTAATGAGAAAAATTATAAAATTTATTTAATATCATTATTTCAAGTTAGAAATATATAAGTTCAGATATTATTTTCACTCAATATTTGACAAAATTCCCTACATTAGATTCGCGATTGAATCAAATGTAGAAAACATTGGGTCAAGAATTTCAACTACATAGTTCTATTAAGTAGAAAATAATCTCTTGAATCTGTGTATCTACGTATAATGAAGTTTTAAGATCATTATAAACACTTATTTTCATTGTTGTGACTTTTCGATTTAATAAATATTTATTTAATAATTAATTATTTAATCATTATTATTTGATAATTAATTAAGTTAAATAATTGTTAAAAATAATTATTACGATTTTTTGAGATCTCATTGATTTAATATTTTTTTTCTATTTATTTAAAGTGAATTTAAATTTCTAACAATGCTTCAAACACCAACCTATCACATAATATATCCTTCAAAATATATATAAATAAATTTTATAAAGAGTATTATCAGATTTTTACAGATGGATCAAAAAGAAATAATGACTTCTCAGCAATGAGTATATACGATCCTCAATTAAAAACTGGAAAAGCTTATATTCTTCCTAAGGAAGCATCTATTTTCACAGCAGAAGCAATGGCTATCTATGAAGCAATAAAATATATAAAAAATGTCAATTGTAAAAAGTTTATAGTCTGTTCAGACTCCCTATCAGTGCTAACAACACTGAAAACAATAGAAAAATTAAATTTTCTTCTATTGAAAATTAAAAAGGAATATACCAAGTTGGACAAATTATTTTACATAAATAGAACCAAACAACCGTCTTGTTGAACACAAGAGATCACTGAAACAACGAACAGTGATAAACCTAATCCCCAGCCACTATTACGTTTCATTTGCTGAACATCTATTTGATAACACCATTCCCCATCTAAAAAAAGCCCCTTATTCTACATTTCTCCTGGGCGGACGCAACTAGATTTATTAGAATCCTTATGAAATCAAGAAAGCAATCGCCCGCAATGAACCCATTCTCAATAACCAATTAGAAACCACTAAATCAACAATAATTGATCTATTAATAAACCAAATTTAACCTGAAATTCATTCATTCTTTACTAAACATTCGTTCCTCTTTTCTCATCTTTCGAATTAACTTTGTATATCCTCTTCTTTTGTCTAAATTTATATAGTCTAAAACCCTTAGACAAATTCCTTTAATAGGTATTCCCAGAATCCTATACAAATAAATTTCGAACAAAGACATCCTATTTGAAATGTACCTGACTCTGACCAGACAATTTGTTCAATACCCATTTTCTCCCTTCCACATACCTTTAAATTCAACCACTCAATTCTTTCAACGCCCATTGGCTCACCCCCCTCCACTCGCCCTGTACTATAATAACATCGATACAATGTAAAAATTTTATATTCAGTTTTCTGTTAAACCTCCTGATGAAGGGTTCATAGCCCCAAATATGTATAGAGATAAATAAAAAAATCTCCAAAATAATTTAAAAGATTTTTTAATTTTTTTTAATTTTATTTGCACTTTGTGAAACACCACTATAACCCGTTAAACAATTCCTGTGATAAATAGAATGAGACTAAACCATGCTCTGTATCCGGCTCACCTTTTTAAAATAGGACTGTATGATGAGGGAGAGTGTTCATGTGATGGTAAATCATGGGTGGGGATGTCTCAATCATATGATATTTAGTTGTCCAAAATTTAGATTTAGAGATAGATTAGAGGGTGAATTGATTGCTAACGATGTTCAAAGGCCATGGAATTTGGCGCATCTTTTGTCTTTTGAGAGAGCAGAAATATACAAATCATTGATTAGGTTTATCCTAGCAAATAAAATCAAGCTATAGTACAATTGACAACTACAGTTATTATACTTGATTTATATTTTGGCTGTGAATATTTTATTATTTGTGACATTTTTGCATTATTTATTTATTAATTTATTGTTCTATTTATTTATTAATTTATTATTTTCATTGTCTGTGATACCATTTGATTGTTTATAAACTCATGGTAGACTGGCTACAATGGAATTCATTCCGAGGCCATTACAAGGGCGGATCCAGGGAGGGGGGGGCGATCCCCCCCCCCATACAGGCCCGTTCCTGGCGGGAGCGCAACACGTGGGTCGCACGCAGGGGCCAAAAAACGGCGGCCAAATCGACAGGGAATTTATAACAATTTTTTAATTTTTTTTTTTAATGAACTTAAAATATGAGATATGAAATTTGTAAAGAAATTTGTAAAAAAAAACATTTATTTTTTCAAAAAATTTTAAAATTGAAAATAAAGTTCTATGTGTGTGTGTGGGGGGGGGGGGATGTTGACAATTCGATCGCAACACACTTTCGAGATAAAAAGTAGATCTTATATACATCGGGCACCTTATATACATCCCCCCCCATAAAAAATTCCTGGATCCGCCCTTGGGCCATTAAGAGGAGAGAAAAAAAAATGTTTGTTTATTTGATGTCGTATAAAAAAATAGTTCTAATAAAAGTTGTTCAGTTTTTTTAGCAGATTCAGAATATGTACAGAAACATATAGGGTTCCATTTAAAAAACAAGAACTTGACCTTGAAATACCCTTGAAAGCTTGTTCTACGTCAACAAACAATAGCGTAGTTTAGTTTCCCCATCGATATAAATAAACTTTTATTTGAAACTTTTTTTCATATAATGCACTGTTTTTGAGTTCTAAGACTGTCTCAAGATATAAAACTCACCCGGTATATATGTGAATACAATGTATTTGTTGTTATTTATAAATGTAATGTTATTGTTGATTTTTAGTATTGTTGTTTTTAAATAAATCGTTGAATCTGCTCATTAAACTTAACATTACCAATTATAAAATATATATTTAATGGGAAAACATAAAACAATTGGCTAGTTTATATTTCAATATTTCTACTAACCTCTATATATAGGGAGACCGTTTTGGTCTGTAGAAAATTCAGCCATGATAGAAAATTAATAGATCGATTATAAATTATTAATATGTGATTTGGATTTAAATTCGCATTAAAAGAGGAAAAAAAAGCAAAATCAATATTTTGACATTTGACATAAATAATAGAAGAGAAATGAAGACGGGACTAAATATCGATAATCACCTATTGCACTTACTGGCCGCCAGAGAGTGCTGGCGCAGGGGTTCTCAGTCGCGGCGCCTTTTTTAATTAAAATTTTTCCATGGCGCCTCCCTAAGTAAAAAAATTAAAGGTTAGGTATTTTTTATAGATGACTTATGTATTTAAATCAAAACTTTAATGAGAACATTATTTTTTTATAATAACTATTATGTTCTAAGCTAATTGGGCAAATATTTAATTATCAAAGCGCACAGCATGCGCAGGTCAAGTTTGAAGCCGGTCGCACACTGTAGACGCAGCTCCGTAATGAATTTTTGTGACCCCCGTTTTCAAGTAGAGGCGCGCATTTTGAGCGGCAGCACAGTCCTGGCCCACGTGCCGACTGCGGCCACTTGTGGAGACGGCACAGAAACTCCTTCACGCAGGGCGCAGTTTTTTATTTTTTAATTGGTTTTTTTATTTTAAAACCCACTAATACTTTACAAGGAATATTATTATATATCTATTAAAATTAAGAAATTTTAATATTTTTTTTTCATTATACAGGATGGGGCATAAAAATCTACCACATAGGTACATATAAATAAAAAACACAATAGCAAAAACTAACCATCGAAAATTGGGGGAAGGGATTCAGAAAAGTTCTGGCCCTTTTTCCAAACTGAACTAAATAACGAGAAGCAAGGAAAACGGAGCCTTGATACTGAAGTTTCAGAAGGCAAGCCTCCGGCAAAGAAAAGAATAAACACAAATGGACCGATAGAAATTAGCAACCATGATGATGATTTCTGGTTTCTTATTCTGAGCGTGAGACAAGTCTCTTGAGTATTACGAATTTAATACCCATTTGATATCGATGATCGTTCACTATTAATCCTTAAATGGATTTTTAGAATGAATAAGAAACTTTCCGAGTGGTTACTAATAATAAAAAAAAATTTAATCATATTTTCTTTCTTAAGAATTATTATTTTTATTGAATCATCATCTTTAATTGAAATTGTATTTTAAAATAAAATTTAAATTTTGTACTTTATGTTGTTTGTTCAAAGTATTAAATACGATATATCTATCATATATGTGTTACTTTTTTTAACCAACTTCAAAATAAAAGGAGGAGGTTCTCAATTCGACTGAATTTTTTTTTTTTTTTTATGTTACCTCATCTCATATTTTCGCCAATTGTGAACCGATTTTTTTTTGCATTGGGTTCAGTCTAGTTTCCGAATGGTCCCGTTTTTTTTTTTTTTTTTCTTCATTGGAATTGAAAATTTTTTGCTATGTTTGTTCAGGCATAACTTGTTTGTTTGCGAACCGATTTTAATGATTTTTTTTTATTTATTTATAGGAAAGAGGGTACTTTAGGTAGGGGTGGTGGTGGTGGTACCATATTAATTAATTTGGTCTGAAGATATGATCAATGACGAAATAACGTAAATCTCCGTAAAAATTCTTATGACCAAATAAATAATCGAAATTATAATAAATGAAATATTCATTTAAAACCGGCAAACATTTCGAATTAGTATTTTCTAGTTAGTTAGTTAGTTAGTTAGTTAGTTAGTTAGTTAGTTAGTTAGTTAGTTAGTTAGTTAGTTAGTTAGTTAAAGTTTCCTATGAAATTGTCATATGAAAATGTAGATAAATTGAAATTTCTATTTACATATTGTCTTCGCTCGATCAATCGATCGATCGATAATCCCCCCCCCCAGCCCCTGAGTTTTGTTGTTGTTTATTTTTTATAAAAATAATTTCTAATTACCTACATTTTATCAAATCAAAATATCTTTTAAAGAATTTTTTACTTTATAATTGGATTTATAATTTTATATCCCGCTAATTATTCTTTACAAATATTATTATATATTATACCTATTTATTAAAATTAAGAAATATAATTAAATAGATCAAATGATGATGGATGGATGGAATAATAATAATAATAATAATTTGTGTTATTTTCTACTAAATACAAGAAGAGTGAGTGAGTGAGTGAATGTTAGAATTAATTAATGTTGATGAATTGATCAATGGACAGACCAACCAAAGATAAAGAGAGGAAAGTCTAAAAATGAAAAAAACTAACTGCCCAAAATAGGGGGGGAGAAATGAAAATATAGGCCTTATACCAAACAAAGCCAAATTTGGTATACAAAATCAATGAAAAAGGCGGAAATATAGCCCTCATACCAAAGAAAATAAAATTTGGTGTGTAAAATCATTGGGAAAAAAAGGCAGGAAATATAGGCCTTATACCAAACATAATCAAATTTGGTATGTAAAATTAAAAGAAGAAAAAAAAAGGCGGGAAATATAGACCTTATACCAAACTCAACAACAACAATATTTGGTGTTCAAAACCAGTGAAAAAGTTAAAATATAAGCAGGCCTTATACCATTCTTAACCAAATTTGGGATACAATATTAGTAAAAAAAAAAATATTCAAACGAATTTGGTATGCAAAACAAGTAAAAAAAGTTAAAATATAGGCCATACTTAATAGAATTTGGCATACAAATATCAGCGAAAGAGGCGCAAATATAGGCCTCTTACCAAACTCAACCGGATCTGGTATACAAAATCAGTAAAAAAAAAAAAAACAGTTAAAATATAGGCCTTATACCAAACATAATTAAATTTGGTGTGCAAAATCAATGAAAAATGTGGAAATATAGCCCTTATACCAAACTCAACAAAATTTGGTGCTCGCTCAAAGCCAGGCGAAAAAGTTGAAATATAGCCCTTCCTTATACCAAACTCAAAAAAATTTGGTGCTCGAAACCAGGCGAAAAAGTTAAAATATAGGCCTTATACCAAACTAACTTCCCCAAATTTGGGTAACAAAATCATAGAAAAAAAAAAAAATTAAAAAAAACTCAACAAATTTGGTATTTAAATACAATAAAAAAAAGTTTTAATATCGGCCTAATACCATTTGATAGGGTTTTTTTAATTTCTATTTTTTAATCAATTATGTAATATCTTAATTGAACTAATCTTTGCTGCTTATTAATTGCATTATTAAAAAAATAATATTATAATATTAATGTCTAATAATAAAAAGTCAAAGGTTAGTTTAATTAAGATGCGACATATCTAATTGATTAACTAACATAGTAACGAAATAAATAAACATTCTATTAAGGTATTAGATATAGTAAGTAGGTAATTTATTTCTAAAGAAGAAGAACAAGTTGTGTCTACCTGGGTCGGGGATTAATATATAGATTTTAACTGAAGCAAGCAGCAGCAAAAAGTTGCCGAGCATCGCTCGCTCGCTCGCTCGGCTCGGTGGCTCCAGGTACTATAAACAATTTATTTTATTTCATTTCAACTAATTATATCCAAATCCAAAATTAAAATGTTGTTATATATTTTTTAAAAAATTTCCCCCCACCCTCCCACCCCAGTATTTAGTTAGATACTTAAAATATAATTTTTAGAATATTTTAAAATATATATTTGATTTGGCTCAAGTTGAAATCGAACTCGCATTTTGTCGACAGGAGGTCCACACTCTGACCATTACTCCACGATCGAATTCTTTTGAATTGCATTAAATTTTTATATATTTAAATTATATTTTTTTTTTCAAATTAATATATTTATTTATTTTTTAATCTCTCTACCTATCTGAGATGAGAAATTATTTTTTTTTTCTTTTTAAGAAAATGTTAATAAATTATGAATATATATCAGATGACAGTTTATCATTTCATACTAGTTAGTAGTTTTATTTTTCCAACACCAGAGGGATCTACTAGTGTACTAGAAGAACTAGTCGAATTTGAAATTTCGCTAAAAAAAAAATGTATATTAATCAAGTGTAGTAATGCAATTTTTTGTAAAAAATCGCAGTTAATCTTTCATAAAATGACAAACCAACCTGATGATTATAATTATTTGATAATTAAGTTGAATAATTGTTTAAAATAATTATTATTTGGATTATTTTTTTTTTAGATCTATTGAGATTCATATATTTTGAGATTCCTATATTTTGTTTATTTGATGTCCTATAAAAAAAAATAATTTATATAAAAGTTGTTCAGTTTTTTAAGTAGAATAAGTAGAAGTAAAGAAAAATATAGGTTTTGTAATTAAAAAAAAAAAAAAAAAACAGAACTTGACCTTGAAAAATATCCTTGAAAGCTTGTTCTAGCTCGACAAACAATAGCTTACAATAAATACTAATTTGAGTTCATCATTCAATCATTCAATCATTCATTCAGGCAGGCAGGCAGTCAGTCAGTCAGTGTTTGTTTGTTTGTATTATCAAAAGTTTATCTAAATGCCGCCCACCAGAACATTTTCAAAAGTCCCGTTAGAGGACACTGTGAAATTATATCATATACATTATGGATATATATATATAAAATAAATTAAACTTTTATAATAAATATTAATCAAATTTATAGTTATTTTTATTAAATTTAAATTTATCATTTAACTATCTATATTGATCATTTCAACTGTCTAGTGTAGTAAATTTCTATTTTATTTTACAGTTATCTTTTCAAAGAGTAGTGCCAATTTACAGCTATCTCTATATATATAGAGTAAATTTCGATAAAAATTTAAGATCATACTTCGTCAGGATTATTTCTGTAGTATATCTTCACTATCCTTTTGCAAAAATCGATAGAAATTAGCAACCATGATGATGATTTCTGGTTTCTTATTCTGAGCGTGAGACAAGTCTCTTGAGTATTACGAATTTAATACCCATTTGATATCGATGATCGTTCACTATTAATCCTTAAATGGATTTTTAGAATGAATAAGAAACTTTCCGAGTGGTTACTAATAATAAAAAAAATTTAATCATATTTTCTTTCTTAAGAATTATTATTTTTATTGAATCATCATCTTTAATTGAAATTGTATTTTAAAATAAAATTTAAATTTTGTACTTTATGTTGTTCAAAGTATTAAATACGATATATCTATCATATATGTGTTACTTTTTTTAACCAACTTCAAAATAAAAGGAGGAGGTTCTCAATTCGACTGAATTTTTTTTTTTTTTTTATGTTACCTCATCTCATATTTTCGCCAATTGTGAACCGATTTTTTTTTGCATTGGGTTCAGTCTAGTTTCCGAATGGTCCCGTTTTTTTTTTTTTTTTCTTCATTGGAATTGAAAATTTTTTGCTATGTTTGTTCAGGCATAACTTGTTTGTTTGCGAACCGATTTTAATGATTTTTTTTTTATTTATTTATAGGAAAGAGGGTACTTTAGGTAGGGGTGGTGGTGGTGGTACCATATTAATTAATTTGGTCTGAAGATATGATCAATGACGAAATAACGTAAATCTCCGTAAAAATTCTTATGACCAAATAAATAATCGAAATTATAATAAATGAAATATTCATTTAAAACCGGCAAACATTTCGAATTAGTATTTTCTAGTTAGTTAGTTAGTTAGTTAGTTAGTTAGTTAGTTAGTTAGTTAGTTAGTTAGTTAGTTAGTTAGTTAGTTAGTTAAAGTTTCCTATGAAATTGTCATATGAAAATGTAGATAAATTGAAATTTCTATTTACATATTGTCTTCGCTCGATCAATCGATCGATCGATAATCCCCCCCCCCCCCCAGCCCCTGAGTTTTGTTGTTGTTTATTTTTTATAAAAATAATTTCTAATTACCTACATTTTATCAAATCAAAATATCTTTTAAAGAATTTTTTACTTTATAATTGGATTTATAATTTTATATCCCGCTAATTATTCTTTACAAATATTATTATATATATTATACCTATTTATTAAAATTAAGAAATATAATTAAATAGATCAAATGATGATGGATGGATGGAATAATAATAATAATAATAATTTGTGTTATTTTCTACTAAATACAAGAAGAGTGAGTGAGTGAGTGAATGTTAGAATTAATTAATGTTGATGAATTGATCAATGGACAGACCAACCAAAGATAAAGAGAGGAAAGTCTAAAAATGAAAAAAACTAACTGCCCAAAATAGGGGGGGAGAAATGAAAATATAGGCCTTATACCAAACAAAGCCAAATTTGGTATACAAAATCAATGAAAAAGGCGGAAATATAGCCCTCATACCAAAGAAAATAAAATTTGGTGTGTAAAATCATTGGGAAAAAAAGGCAGGAAATATAGGCCTTATACCAAACATAATCAAATTTGGTATGTAAAATTAAAAGAAGAAAAAAAAAGGCGGGAAATATAGACCTTATACCAAACTCAACAACAACAATATTTGGTGTTCAAAACCAGTGAAAAAGTTAAAATATAGGCAGGCCTTATACCATTCTTAACCAAATTTGGGATACAATATTAGTAAAAAAAAAATATTCAACGAATTTGGTATGCAAAACAAGTAAAAAAAGTTAAAATATAGGCCATACTTAATAGAATTTGGCATACAAATATCAGCGAAAGAGGCGCAAATATAGGCCTCTTACCAAACTCAACCGGATCTGGTATACAAAATCAGTAAAAAAAAAAAAAAAAAAAAAAAACAGTTAAAATATAGGCCTTATACCAAACATAATTAAATTTGGTGTGCAAAATCAATGAAAAAATGTGGAAATATAGCCCTTATACCAAACTCAACAAAATTTGGTGCTCGCTCAAAGCCAGGCGAAAAAGTTGAAATATAGCCCTTCCTTATACCAAACTCAAAAAAAATTTGGTGCTCGAAACCAGGCGAAAAAGTTAAAATATAGGCCTTATACCAAACTAACTTCCCCAAATTTGGGTAACAAAATCATAGAAAAAAAAAAAAATTAAAAAAAACTCAACAAATTTGGTATTTAAATACAATAAAAAAAAGTTTTAATATCGGCCTTATACCATTTGATAGGGTTTTTTTAATTTCTATTTTTTAATCAATTATGTAATATCTTAATTGAACTAATCTTTGCTGCTTATTAATTGCATTATTAAAAAAATATTATAATATTAATGTCTAATAATAAAAAGTCAAAGGTTAGTTTAATTAAGATGCGACATATCTAATTGATTAACTAACATAGTAACGAAATAAATAAACATTCTATTAAGGTATTAGATATAGTAGGTAATTTATTTCTAAAGAAGAAGAACAAGTTGTGTCTACCTGGGTCGGGGATTAATATATAGATTTTAACTGAAGCAAGCAGCAGCAAAAAGTTGCCGAGCATCGCTCGCTCGCTCGCTCGGCTCGGTGGCTCCAGGTACTATAAACAATTTATTTTATTTCATTTCAACTAATTATATCCAAATCCAAAATTAAAATGTTGTTATATATTTTTTAAAAAATTTCCCCCCACCCTCCCACCCCAGTATTTAGTTAGATACTTAAAATATAATTTTTAGAATATTTTAAAATATATATTTGATTTGGCTCAAGTTGAAATCGAACTCGCATTTTGTCGACAGGAGGTCCACACTCTGACCATTACTCCACGATCGAATTCTTTTGAATTGCATTAAATTTTTATATATTTAAATTATAATTTTTTTTTCAAATTAAATATATTTATTTATTTATTTAATCTCTCTACCTATCTGAGATGAGAAATTATTTTTTTTTCTTTTTAAGAAAATGTTAATAAATTATGAATATATATCAGATGACAGTTTATCATTTCATACTAGTTAGTAGTTTTATTTTTCCAACACCAGAGGGATCTACTAGTGTACTAGAAGAACTAGTCGAATTTGAAATTTCGCTAAAAAAAAAATGTATATTAATCAAGTGTAGTAATGCAATTTTTTGTAAAAAATCGCAGTTAATCTTTCATAAAATGACAAACCAACCTGATGATTATAATTATTTGATAATTAAGTTGAATAATTGTTTAAAATAATTATTATTTGGATTATTTTTTTTTAGATCTATTGAGATTCATATATTTTGAGATTCCTATATTTTGTTTATTTGATGTCCTATAAAAAAAAATAATTTATATAAAAGTTGTTCAGTTTTTTAAGTAGAATAAGTAGAAGTAAAGAAAAATATAGGTTTTGTAATTAAAAAAAAAAAAAAAAAACAGAACTTGACCTTGAAAAATATCCTTGAAAGCTTGTTCTAGCTCGACAAACAATAGCTTACAATAAATACTAATTTGAGTTCATCATTCAATCATTCAATCATTCATTCAGGCAGGCAGGCAGTCAGTCAGTCAGTGTTTGTTTGTTTGTATTATCAAAAGTTTATCTAAATGCCGCCCACCAGAACATTTTCAAAAGTCCCGTTAGAGGACACTGTGAAATTATATCATATACATTATGGATATATATATATAAAATAAATTAAACTTTTATAATAAATATTAATCAAATTTATAGTTATTTTTATTAAATTTAAATTTATCATTTAACTATCTATATTGATCATTTCAACTGTCTAGTGTAGTAAATTTCTATTTTATTTTACAGTTATCTTTTCAAAGAGTAGTGCCAATTTACAGCTATCTCTATATATATAGAGTAAATTTCGATAAAAATTTAAGATCATACTTCGTCAGGATTATTTCTGTAGTATATCTTCACTATCCTTTTGCAAAAATCGATAGAAATTAGCAACCATGATGATGATTTCTGGTTTCTTATTCTGAGCGTGAGACAAGTCTCTTGAGTATTACGAATTTAATACCCATTTGATATCGATGATCGTTCACTATTAATCCTTAAATGGATTTTTAGAATGAATAAGAAACTTTCCGAGTGGTTACTAATAATAAAAAAAAATTTAATCATATTTTCTTTCTTAAGAATTATTATTTTTATTGAATCATCATCTTTAATTGAAATTGTATTTTAAAATAAAATTTAAATTTTGTACTTTATGTTGTTCAAAGTATTAAATACGATATATCTATCATATATGTGTTACTTTTTTTAACCAACTTCAAAATAAAAGGAGGAGGTTCTCAATTCGACTGAATTTTTTTTTTTTTTTATGTTACCTCATCTCATATTTTCGCCAATTGTGAACCGATTTTTTTTTGCATTGGGTTCAGTCTAGTTTCCGAATGGTCCCGTTTTTTTTTTTTTTTTCTTCATTGGAATTGAAAATTTTTTGCTATGTTTGTTCAGGCATAACTTGTTTGTTTGCGAACCGATTTTAATGATTTTTTTTTATTTATTTATAGGAAAGAGGGTACTTTAGGTAGGGGTGGTGGTGGTGGTACCATATTAATTAATTTGGTCTGAAGATATGATCAATGACGAAATAACGTAAATCTCCGTAAAAATTCTTATGACCAAATAAATAATCGAAATTATAATAAATGAAATATTCATTTAAAACCGGCAAACATTTCGAATTAGTATTTTCTAGTTAGTTAGTTAGTTAGTTAGTTAGTTAGTTAGTTAGTTAGTTAGTTAGTTAGTTAGTTAGTTAGTTAGTTAAAGTTTCCTATGAAATTGTCATATGAAAATGTAGATAAATTGAAATTTCTATTTACATATTGTCTTCGCTCGATCAATCGATCGATCGATAATCCCCCCCCCCCCCAGCCCCTGAGTTTTGTTGTTGTTTATTTTTTATAAAAATAATTTCTAATTACCTACATTTTATCAAATCAAAATATCTTTTAAAGAATTTTTTACTTTATAATTGGATTTATAATTTTATATCCCGCTAATTATTCTTTACAAATATTATTATATATTATACCTATTTATTAAAATTAAGAAATATAATTAAATAGATCAAATGATGATGGATGGATGGAATAATAATAATAATAATAATAATTTGTGTTATTTTCTACTAAATACAAGAAGAGTGAGTGAGTGAGTGAATGTTAGAATTAATTAATGTTGATGAATTGATCAATGGACAGACCAACCAAAGATAAAGAGAGGAAAGTCTAAAAATGAAAAAAACTAACTGCCCAAAATAGGGGGGGAGAAATGAAAATATAGGCCTTATACCAAACAAAGCCAAATTTGGTATACAAAATCAATGAAAAAGGCGGAAATATAGCCCTCATACCAAAGAAAATAAAATTTGGTGTGTAAAATCGTGGGGAAAAAAAAGGCGGGAAATATGAGCCTTATACCAAACATAATCAAATTTGGTATGTAAAATTAAAAGAAGAAAAAAAGGCGGGAAATATAGACCTTATACCAAACTCAACAACAACAATATTTGGTGTTAAAAACCAGTGAAAAAAGTTAAAATATAAGCAGGCCTTATACCATTCTTAACCAAATTTGGGATACAATATTAGTAAAAAAAAAAATATTCGAAACAGGTGGTATGCAAAACAAGTAAAAAAAGTTAAAATACTAATTATACTTAATAGAATTTGGCATACAAATATCAGCGAAAGAGGCGCAAATATAGGCCTCTTTGCAGCTCAACCGGATCTGGTATACAAAATCAGTAAAAAAAAAAAAACAGTTAAAATATGAGCCTTATACCAAAACATAATTAAATTTGGTGTGCAAAATCAATGAAAAATGTGGAAATATAGCCCTTATACAAACTCAACAAAATTTGGTGCTCGCTCAAAGCCAGGCGAAAAAGTTGAAATATAGCCCTTCCTTATACCAAACTCAAAAAAATTTGGTGCTCGAAACCAGGCGAAAAAGTTAAAATATAGGCCTTATACCAAACTAACTTCCCCAAATTTGGGTAACAAAATCATAGAAAAAAAAAAAAATTAAAAAAAACTCAACAAATTTGGTATTTAAATACAATAAAAAAAAGTTTTAATATCGGCCTAATACCATTTTGATAGGGTTTTTAATTTCTATTTTTTAATCAATTATGTAATATCTTAATTGAACTAATCTTTGCTGCTTATTAATTGCATTATTAAAAAAATAATATTATAATATTAATGTCTAATAATAAAAAAGTCAAAGGTTAGTTTAATTAAGATGCGACATATCTAATTGATTAACTAACATAGTAACGAAATAAATAAAGCATTCTATTAAGGTATTAGATATAGTAGGTAATTTATTTACAAAGAAGAAGAACAGTTGTGTCTACCTGGGTCGGGGATTAATATATAGATTTTAACTGAAGCAAGCAGCAGCAAAAGTTGCCGAGCATCACTCGCTCGCTCGCTCGGCTCGGTGGCTCCAGGTACTATAAACAATTTATTTTATTTCATTTCAATAATTATATCCAAAATCCAAAATTAAAATGTTGTTATATATTTTTAAAAAATTTCCCCCACCCTCCCACCCCAGTATTTAGTTAGATACTTAAAATATAATTTTTAGAATATTTTAAAATATATATTTGATTTGGCTCAAGTTGAAATCGAACTCGCATTTTGTCGACAGGAGGTCCACACTCTGACCATTACTCCACGATCGAATTCTTTTGAATTGCATTAAATTTTTATATATTTAAATTATAATTTTTTTTTTCAAATTAAAATATTTATTTATTTATTTATTTTTTAATCTCTCTACCTATCTGAGATGAGAAATTATTTTTTTTTCTTTTTAAGAAAATGTTAATAAGTATGAGATGACAGTTTATCATTTCATACTAGTTAGTAGTTTTATTTTTCCAACACCAGAGGGATATACTAGTGTACTAGAACTAGTAGAATTTGAAATTTCCCCTAAAAAAAATGTATATTAATCAAGTGTAATGCAATTTTTTGCAAAAAATCGCAGTTAATCTTTCATAAAATGACAAACCAACCTGATGATTATAATTATTTGATAATTAAGTTGAATAATTGTTTAAAATAATTATTATTTGGATTATTTTTTTAGATCTGTTAAATTCATATATTTTGAGGTCATATATTTTGTTTATTTGATGTCCTATAAAAAAATAATTTATATAAAAGTTGATCAGTTTTTTAAGTAGAATAAGTAGAAGTACAGAAAAATATAGGTTTTGTAATTAAAAAAAAAAAAAAAAAAAAACAGAACTTGACCTTGAAAAATATCCTTGAAAGCTTGTTCTAGCTCGACAAACAATAGCTTACAATAAATACTAATTTGAGTTCATCATTCAATCATTCAATCATTCATTCAGGCAGGCAATCAGTGTTTGTTTGTTTGTATTATCAAAAGTTTATCTAAATGCCGCCCACCAGAACATTTTCAAAAGTCCCGTTAGAGGACACTGTGAAATTATATCATATACATTATGGATATATATATATAAAATAAATTAAACTTTAATAAATATTAATCAAATTTATAGTTATTTTTTATTAAATTTAAATTTATCATTTAACTATCTATATTGATCATTTCAACTGTCTAGTGTATTAAATTTCTATTTTATTTTACAGTTATCTTTTCAAAGAAGTAGTGCCAATTTACAGCTATCTCTATATATATAGAGTAAATTTCGATAAAAATTTAAGATCATACTTCGTCAGGATTATTTCTGTGAATATGGCATCCAACGTGATCACCATGATAGACCCAGCGTTTCGAAAAAGAACTTAAGCTTACTGTTAAACGCTTAACAGAAGAGAATAAGAAACGCGAGGGGAAATGTGCCAGACAAATTCAAACTGGACTTCAGCAGGAAAACGAAGAAACGGAGAGGGCCCAAATGGAACACATCATGAGCGACCGGCATTGAAAAAGACAAACGCGATACCAACTGGACTAGAAGATGTGGACCAAGAAAAGAAGAAGAAAGAATTAAAACGGGACAACAAATCAAGCGACCGCTTGATGACCAGCCATCGGACAGCCCAAGAGGAAGAGGAACGAAAATACACCTCCTCAATCGACCCCCGCAATCAAAAGGACTACCCCACTGGAGATAACTACACCAATGCCGAAAAAGATAAACGGTAAACCTCCACCTATTATATTTCAATCAATCAATCAGCAAGAAATAATTAGATTTCTTACTGATAAATTCAACTAAAAAATTCATTATAAAAAAATAATAAATTTAATAGTACGCTCCAAATTGAAAACTTGGAGATCCACAAAAAAATGCTCACCCTCTTAAAAGAACGACAGTATGCGTTTCATACTTTTACACCAAAAAGTGAGAAGCCGCAAACTTTCGTTCTTAAAAACCTATCAACCAACACCACGGTCGACGAGGTTAAAGAGGTCTAACCACTAAGAAAACAGAAAATTTGAAATTCACAAAAATCGAAAGATTTAAAACGAGAGCTTCAAATAAAGTAACAAATTGCCCATCTTTCTGGTTCAAATAAGTCCGGAAAGCAGCGTATCGGAGTTATTCAAAATAACTTCGATACACTACCAAAGGGTTAAATGGGAAAGAATAATAAAAAAAGACCTAACGCGGTGTAGAAACTGCCAACGCTTCGGACACGTTAGTTTTAGTTGTTTTTTAACTTACCGGTGCAGCGAAAATGCCGGACAACTCACACGAACGCGGACAATGTCCGATCAAAACCGACGCCGCGAAGAAGCCCTGAACTGCGTCTCATGCGGACAACAGGGACACCTGCATCCTGGCATGGATGCCCGAGAGCTATAGTAATAAAGAAAAAAATTGAAGAAAAAAAACAAGAAAATGAAATCAAAGAAAAAATAAACTTGAAAGTATCCGTCCGGCGGCAGCGGGGAGCGGGCCCCCGGCAGCGGCTACCCGACAACCGGAGAAGACGGACGCCTACCACGTGCAGCCCCTCCCAATGGTCAGGGAAAGCAAGGCTCAAATACCTAGAAGAGCAAGTGAAGTGCATTTTTGAAGCCGTGAAGCAACAAAACGACAACTACTTCAGATGTTTCAGCTTATCCTCAATACAGGCTTCAAAATAATTTCGATAAATATAACTCTCTTGCCTCAAGAAATAAGCAGGCAGACATCTTGCGAGCTTCAGAAAGGTATGTACCCGATGCTATTTTGGTGACTGAAACTAAATTAAATAGTAGTGACAAATTTGAATTCGAAAAATATGACTGTATCAAGGACTACGATAGAGCACTCGCATAGAGGAGGGGTACAGCTATCTTGATAAAAAAAATATTAAATTCAAGCAAATTCTAAATCAAATTAATGTTCAACACCTCTTTAGAACACACAATCATCACAAGTAGTCTTAAAATAACTGGTGCAATTAGTATCAATTTATAGTTCACATAAAAATGAACAAAATTTATTATTGAAAATGACAACCTTTTCAACATTAAAATTAGGGAATAATGATAACCTCTACTACGTAGCCGGTGACTTTAACATAAACATACATGTTGGAGTAATTCACAAGCAATATAAGGGGACAAAATTAAATAACTGGATCATTGATAACAAGTTTAGATATAATCTTAGATATATCACTCGGAAATTCCATCTTTTCTAAATCTTTGTCTTACCTAGACTTGTTCACGAATAAAGAATAACAATAATAAATAAAGTCAACGACAGACAAGTACCAATAGTACATTTCGACAGCAAACCATAACGGACTAATAACTGATATTAAATTAAATAATACTCAATCTATTTGATTTCGAAGAAAACCAGGAAACTCATAAATATAACTTCAATAAAACTATTTTCAAAATTTTAAAAAATTTTCTAAATTCAAACATCACTTTAAATATTTCAGCACAACACAATTTAATATCGAAGGTAGACAATGGCATCGAAATCCTTGAAAAAGGTATTCAAAAGCAATTAAGAAAAAATCACCTCCCAAATATAAAGAAAAATACTATTGATAAATTTCTGAATGAAAAATCGAAGCAGTTGCAAAAAAGAAAAAGTTTCCTGATAACCGAGAAATGTATCGATTTTACAGACAAAACCTTAATAGACAATCAAACGAATTTACTGACCTTAACTAATAATTGTTATCTGAGGTGAAGAAAAATATATTATGAATTTCAACGCTCGGAAAATAATTACTGGAAAAAGATAAAAATACCAATTAACGATTTCATCAGAAACATTCCCTCAAATCAATAGAATATTTGAAAAAAAGAAATTTCAATAATCCAGAAATTATTAAAATTCCGAACAATAAAGTTAAAAATCATGAAAATATTAACTTAAACCAGATAATATAGACAAAGACGAATCAGGTAATTTTCAATTTTGAACAAAGACGATAAACTAAATATAATGGGAGTCACATTTTGAACTCATTCATTTACAAAACAAAGATTTAGGAACAGAGGAAAAGAAATAAAAGATTAGAAAAAAGCTTTAATGAGCTTAAGAACGAGATTTATGAAGACACAATGTTGCCGTCTCTTCAAAATTTATACATAATTATTAATGCATTAGATCCAACATTTTTGAACAATGAATACCATTAACAAATTATAATGAAACAAAAAATATATTTCAAAATATGCAAAAGAAGCATGAATTATTAGATGGAATTCCCAACATTATCCTTAAAAACCTTCCCAAGAAGATAATAGAATTTTATACTATTATCACAACAATTCAATAACCGCGCTATTACGGTAAAATGGAAAAAGGCAAAATTATCAAAAATCACCAAGCGAGACAAAGACCCATCCAAGTGTTATCAACCACAGAACCCATTAGCCTTCTCCCAAACATCGGCAAAGTATTCGAGATTATCATTAACAAAAGAATAATTTAATACACCCAAGAGCTAAATCTCCTGCCTGAGAATCCAATTCGGATTCAGATTTGGACACTCGTGCATTCAATACATTCACCAAACTGGTATCGATATATGCTGGGCGCTAAATAATAATCAATGTGTTGGAGCATGCCTTGTCGATACAGAAGGCATTCGACTGCACGTGGCGTAAAGCTAATGCTGAAGCTTTTGAAAATCACAACATCAGCAGAGACTTGGTAAAAGGTGATCTTAATGACCGATGAAAGAACCTTTGTCATTGCGAACCGAAGGATCTGAATCATCGATCATATTTAAGGTCAGCCAAGGCATCCAGCAAGGGACAGTCACCTCCCCCATTTTATATAATCTACCTTCACTTTGATAATAAAATCCGCGCGGAATAGTAATGAGAAGCATGAACGCGTTGGCCTTCGCCATTGATCTAATTGTTATAGCGCAGGTACCAAAATTAATGAAATGAATATGATTGAAAAATCTGATGGGCAGGTTCACAATTTTTATAACAAATGGAAATTAAAGATAAATACGATTAAATGCGAAACTATTCTATTGATTAATTACAAATAAAAAGCAATTGCCTCTCTGGTATTGGAATAAATTCAAATCAAGTGAATGGTATAAATATCCCTCTAAAAGGAGGTGCAATATTTAGGAATAACTTTGAACGTACCTGTTGATGTCTTCATGGATACAAATTGGTGAAGGCAATAAAGCGTTCTGGGCGCTCAAAGAATTGTTCTCTAACACTGCATATCGATCAAGTAAAAATATTGAGCTACTGTACACTTATTGAAGCCCTGTCATCACATACGGATGTAGCATTTGGTTTATTAAAGTGCATCCGCTATGCGATTTTCCTGTAGAATTTTCAATGGGGCTTACCTGGCTTATGAAACAGAATCAAAACTATTTAAAACATATCAAATTCAAAATTATATAATTCGTACCAAAATAGCCAGAATCGATTGCTTCATACTAAATTTAATTCGGAAATATTATATTCAAAATAGTAAAAAATAACAGAGAATAGCTTAATTTCGTTCCGGTGTACCATGCGACAAGCAATACTTTGAAAAAACCCTTCAGACGGGCTTTATCGCATGAAGCATTCCCTTATGGACAGCAATGGTATATAGAAGATAATAATAAAATTCCTATTCTCTGCCACAAACAGAAATAGAAATAACAAAAAATTTTTAATTAATCATATTACCGGCTTATTGGTCAACTCATTGAAGTTAATAAAGCCTTCTTTGAAAAAAATGGAGAGGAGAGGCGCGCCCTGAAGAAATGCTGGTGAAAATATTCCAAGGATAATATTTTGCCAAGTCAATTAATTGTTCTCTTCTTTTATTATTTTTATTTGTTAAATCGTAAAAATTGTTAAAATTGTTAAATTATTATATTGTTAAGATTGTTATATTATTTAAAATTCTTACATATTTATAAAATTGTTATATTATTAAAATTGTTAAATCTGTTTAATCGTTAAGTGTTAAACTTTTTTTTATCATAATTACATTATGATAAAATATATATAAATAGTGAATATTGTAAAATCTCTTCACCCCCCATACCTGTCACCTTTATTTATTCTTTTGTATATTACCTCATCTTCTTCTTTCTCTTCCTTCTTTGCAAGTCCATGAGAGTTTCACCAGCTTTTCTCGCCAAAAGTATCCTAAATACTCACTAATAAATTCTTTACCAAATAAAATTTCTAAGAATAATATTGTATATAAATAAAAAATAAATAAAGAATAAAATGTAATAACCCCGAATGTCATCCTGAGCAATGCGGGTTAATGTAATCTATTAGTTCTAGATCCCAAAATGTTAGGGGATCTAAAATAAAAACATGTATATAACTTTTTTTGGCTGAATAAACTGACATTTTAAAACTAAAAAAAGGATTATTCTGTAGTATATCTTCACTATCCTTTTGCAAAAATCGATAGAAATTAGCAACCATGATGATGATTTCTGGTTTCTTATTCTGAGCGTGAGACAAGTCTCTTGAGTATTACGAATTGTACCATTGATATCGATGATCATTCACTATTAATCCTTAAATGATTTTTAGAATGAATAAGAAACTTTCCAGTGGTTACTAATAATAAAAAAATTTAATCATATTTTCTTTCTTAAGAATTATTATTTTTATTGAATCATCATCTTCATCTCAAATTATATTTTAAAATAAAATTTAATTTTGTACTTTATGTTGTTGTTCAAAGTATTCGTGATATATCTATCATATATGTGTTACTTTTTTTAACCTTCAAAATAAAAAGAGGAGTTCTCAATTCGACTAGAATTTTTTTTATATTACCTCATCTCATATTTCGCCAATTCTTGAATAGATTTTTTGCATTGGGTTCAGTCTAGTTTCCGAATGGTCCCGTTTTTTTTTTTTCTTCATTGGAATTGAAAATTTTTTGCTATGTTTGTTCAGGCATAACTTGTTTGTTTACAGAACCGATTTTTAATGATTTTTTTATTTATTTATAGGAAAGAGAGTACTTTAGGCGGGGTAGTGGTGGTGGTACCATATTAATTAATTGGTCTGAAAGATATGATCAATGACGAAATAACGTAAAAATCTCGTAAAAATTCTTATGACCAAATAAATAATCAAAATTATGTAGTGATATTCATTTAAAACCGGCAAACATTTCAAATTAAATATTTTCTAGTTAGTTAGTTAGTTAGTTAGTTGAGTCGTTTAATTTCCTATAAATTTATCACCATATGAAAAATGTGAATAAATCGAAATTTCTATTTATATATTGTCTTCGCTCGATCAATCGATCGATCAAATGTCCCAACCCCTGAGTTTTTTTGTTGTTGTTTATTTTTTATAAATAATTTCTAATTACCTACATTTTTATCAATCAAAATATCTTTTAAAAAATTTTTACTTTATAATTGGATTTATGAAAATTTTATATCCCGCTAATTATTCTTTACAAATATTATTATATATTATACCTATTTGTTAAAATTAAAAATATAATTAAATAGATCAAATGATGATGGATGGATGGAATAATAATATAATAATAATAATTTTGTGTGTGCCATACTAAATACAAGAAGAGTGAGTGAGTGAGTGAATATTTAGAATTAATTAATGTTGATGAATTGATCAATGGACAGATAACCAAGGTAAAAGAGAGAAAGTCTAAAAATGAAAAAACTAACTGCTGCCAAAATAGGGAAAATGAAAATATAGGCCTTATACCAAACAAAAACGATTTGGTATACAAAATCAATGAAAAAAGGCGGAAATATAGCCCTCATACCAAAGAAAATAAAATTTGGTGTGTAAAATGTTAGGAAAAAAAGACGGAAAATATCTGACATAAACATAATCAAATTGTTATAAAATTAAAGAAGAAAAAAAGGCGAAATGCTATAGTGTATACCAAACTCGCTCACTGTAATATTTGGTGTTAAAAATAGTGAAAAAAGTTAAAATATAGCAGGTATATACCATTCTTAACCAAATTTGAGACCAATATTAGTAAAAAAAATATTCAAACGAATTTAGTGCAAAACAGTAAAAAATTAAAATACAAGACCCCTTGTATAGAATTTGGCATACAATATCAGCAAAAGAAGTACAAATATGAGCCTCTTGCAATAACCCGGATCTGGTATACAAAATCAGTAAAAAAAAAAAAACAATGATTAAAATATAAAACCTTATGCAAACACAATTAAATTTGGTGTACAAAAATCAACATTAAAAAATATTGGAAATATAGCCCTTATACCAAACTCAACAAAATTTGGTGCTCGCTCAAAATGAAGCGAAAAGTTGAAATATAGCCACTTCATATGCAAACTCAAAAAAAATTTGGTGCTCGAAACCAGGCAAAAAAGAAGATGCAAATATGAGCCTTATACCAAACTAACTTCCCCAAATTTAGATAACAAAATCATAGAAAAAAAATTAAAAAAAACTCAACAAATTTGACATTTAAATACAATAGTTTTAATATCGACCTAATACCATTTTGATAGGAGTTTTTTAATTCTATTTTTTAATCAATTATGTAATATCTTAATTGAACTAATCTTTGCTGCTTATTAATTGCATTATTAAAAAAATAATATTATAATATTAATGTCTAATAATAAAAGTCAAAGGTTAGTTTAATTAAGATACGACATATCTAATTGATTAACTAACATAGTAACGAAATAAATGGCATTCTATTAAGGTATTAGATATAGTAGGTAATTTATTTCTAAAGAAGAAGAACAAGTTGTGTCTACCTGGGTCGGGGGTGTATATAGTTTTAACTGAAGCAAGCAGCAGCAAAAAGTGCCGAGCATGTCTCGCGCTCGCTCGCTCGGCTCGGTGGCTCCGAGTACTATAAACAATTTATTTTATTTCATTTCAACTAATTATATCCAAATCCAAAATTAAAATGTTGTTATATATTTTTTATTTTTTTTTATATTTTTATTTTTTTAATGTTTTTTTTTTTTTTTAATAACATGGGAGGTCCACACTCTGACCATTACTCCACGATCGAATTCTTTTGAATTGCATTAAATTTTTATATATTTAAATTATAATTTTTTTTTCAAATTAAAATATTTATTTATTTATTTATTTTTAATCTCTCTACTATCTGAGATGAGAAATTATTTTTTTTCTTTTAAGAAAATGTTAATAAATTATGAGATGACAGTTTATCATTTCATACTAGTTAGTAGTTTATTTTCCAACACAGAGGGATCTACTAGTGTACTAGAAGAACTGATCGAATTTGAAATTTCGCTAAAAAAAAAATGTATATTAATCAAGTGTAGTAATGCAATTTTTGTAAAAAATCGCAGTTAATCTTTCATAAAATGACAAACCAACCTGATGATTATAATTATTTGATAATTAAGTTGAATAATTATTTTAAAATAATTAATGGTTATTTTTTAGATCTATTGAATTCATATATTTTTGATTCATATATTTTGTTTATTTGATGTCCTATAAAAAAAAATAATTTATATAAAAGTTGATCAGTTTTTTAAAATGAGAATAAGTAGAAGTACAGAAAAATATAGGTTTTGTAATTAAAAAAAAAAAAAAAACAGAACTTGACCTTGAAAAATATCCTTGAAAGCATTTCACAAAACCGACCAAACAATAGCTTACAATAAATACTAATTTGAGTTCATCATTCAATCATTCAATCATTCATTCAGTGAGCAATGTTTGTTTGTTTGTATTATCAAAAGTTTATCTAAATGCCGCCCACCAGAACATTTTCAAAAGTCCCGTTAGAGGACACTGTGAAATATATATATATTTTATGATATATATATATAAAATAAATTAAACTTTTATAATAAATATTAATCAAATTTATAGTTATTTTTTATTAGAATTTAATTATCATTTAACTATCATATTGATCATTTCAACTGTCTAGTGTAGTAAATTTCTATTTTATTTTACAGTTATCTTTTCAAAGAGTAGTGCCAATTTACAGCTATCTCTATATATATGATAAATTTCGATAAAAATTTAAAAGATCATACTTCGTCAAGTTATTTCTGTAGTATATCTTCACTATCCTTTTGCAAAAATCGATAGAAATTAGCAACCATGATGATGATTTCTGGTTTCTTATTCTGAGCGTGGTCGTCTCTTGAGTATTACGAATTTAATACCCATTTTGATATCGATGATCGTTCACTATTAATCCTTAAATGGATTTTAGAATGAATAAACTTTCCGAGTGGTTACTAATAATAAAAAAATTTAATCATATTTTCTTTCTTAAGAATTATTATTTTTATTGAATCATCATCTTTAGTGAAATTGTATTTTAAAATAAAATTTAAATTTTTGTACTTTATGTTGTTTGTTCAAAATGTTAAATACGATATATCTATCATATATATGATAATTACTTTTTTTAACCAACTTCAAAATAAAAGGAGGAGTTCTCAATTCGACTGAATTTTTTTTTATGTTACACCATCTCGCATATTTTTCGCCAATTGTGAACCGATTTTTTTGCATTGGGTTCAGTCTGATTTCCGAATGGTCCGTTTTTCTTCATTGGGTCAAAGAATTTTTACCATATTTGAACCGAGCATAACTTGTTTGTTTGCAAAACCGATTTTAATGATTTTTTTATTTATTTATAGGAAAGAGTACTTTAGGTAGGGGTGGTGGTGGTGGTACCATCAATAATTAATTTGGTCTGAAGATATGATCAATGACGAAATAACGTAAATCTCCGTAAAATTCTTATGACCAAATAAATAATCGAAATTATAATAAATGAAATATTCATTTAAAACCGGCAAACATTTCGAATTAGTATTTTCTAGTTAGTTAGTTAGTTAGTTAGTTAGTTAGTTAAAGTTTCCTATGAAATTGTCATATGAAAATGTGAATAAATTGAAATTTCTATTTACATATTGTCTTCGCTCGATCAATAAATCGTCGATCGATAATCCCAGCCCCTGAGTTTTGTTGTTATTTATTTTTTATAAAAATAATTTCTAATTACCTACATTTTATCAAATCAAAATATTTTTAAAAAGAATTTTTACTTTATAATTGGATTTATAATTTATATCCCGCTAGTCATTCTTTACAAATATTATTATATATTATACTATTTATTAAAATTAAATATAATTAAATAGATCAAATGATGATGGATGGATGGAATAATAATAATAATAATAATAATTTGTTATTTTCTACTAAATACAAGAAGAGTGAGTGAGTGAGTACAGATATTAGAATTAATTAATGTTGATGAATTGATCAATGGACGAACCAACCAAAGATAAGAGAGGAAAGTCTAAAAATGAAAAAACTAACTGCCCAAAATAGGGGGGGAGAAATGAAAATATGAGCCTTATACCAAACAAAGCCAAATTTGGTATACAAAATCAATGGCCAATGAAAAAGGCGGAAATATAGCCCTCATACCAAAGAAAATAAAATTTGGTGTGTAAAATCATTTGGAAAAAAAAAGGCGGGAAATATAGGCCTTATACCAAGCATAATCAAATTTGGTATGTAAAATTAAAGAAGAAAAAAAAGGCAGGAAATATAGACCTTATACCAAACTCAACAACAACAATATTTGGTGTTAAAAACCAGTGAAAAAGTTAAAATATAAGCAGGCCTTATACCATTCTTAACCAAATTTGGGATACAATATTAGTAAAAAAAAAAATATTCAAACGAATTTGGTATGCAAAACAAGTAAAAAAAGTTAAAATATAGGCCATACTTAATAGAATTTGGCATACAAATATCAGCGAAAGAGGCGCAAATATAGGCTCTTACCAAACTAACCGGATCTGGTAATATACAAAATCAGTAAAAAAAAACAGTTAAAATATAGGCCTTATACCAAACATAATTAAATTTGGTGTGCAAAATCAATGAAAAAATGTGGAAATATAGCCCTTATACTCAAACTCAACAAAATTTGGTGCTCGCTCAAAGCCAGGCGAAAAAGTTGAAATATAGCCCTTCCTTATACCAAACTCAAAAAATTTGGTGCTCGAAACTGAAGTGAAAAAAGTTAAAATATAGGCCTTTATACCAAACTAACTTCCCCAAATTTGGGTAACAAAATCATAGAAAAAAATTAAAAAATCAACAAATTTGGTATTTAAATACAATAAGTTTTAATATCGGCCTTATACCATTTGATAGGGTTTTTTTAATTTCTATTTTTTAATCAATTATGTATCTTAATTGAACTAATCTTTGCTGCTTATTAATTGCATTATTAAAAAAATAATATTATAATATTAATGTCTAATAATAAAAGTCAAAGGTTAGTTTAATTAAGATGCGACATATCTAATTGATTAACTAACATAGTAACGAAATAAATAAACATTCTATTAAGGTATTAGATATAGTAGGTAATTTATTTCTAAAGAAGAAGAACAAGTTGTGTTCTACTTCCGCTTTCGATTAATATATAGATTTTAACTGAAGCAAGCAGCAGCAAAAAGTTGCCGAGCATCGCTCGCTCGCTCGCTCGGCTCGGTGGCTCCAGGTACTATAAACAATTTATTTTATTTCATTTCAACTAATTATATCCAAATCCAAAATTAAAATGTTGTTATATATTTTTTAAAAAAATTTCCCCCACCCTCCCACCCCAGTATTTAGTTAGATACTTAAAATATAATTTTTAGAATATTTTAAAATATATATTTGATTTGCTCAAGTTGAAATCGAACTCGCATTTTGTCGACAGGAGGTCCACACTCTGACCATTACTCCACGATCGAATTCTTTTGAATTGCATTAAATTTTTTTTATATATTTAAATTATAATTTTTTTTTTCAAATTAATATATTTATTTATTTTTTAATCTCTCTACCTATCTGAGATGAGAAATTGTTTTTTTTTCTTTTTTAAGAAAATGTTAATAAATTATGAATATATATCAGATGACAGTTTATCATTTCATACTAGTTAGTAGTTTTATTTTTCCAACACCAGAGGGATTCACTAGTGTACTAGAAGAACTAGTCGAATTTTGAAATTTCGCTAAAAAAAAAATGTATATTAATCAAGTGTAGTAATGCAATTTTTTTGTAAAAATCGCAGTTAATCTTTCATAAAATGACAAACCAACCTGATGATTATAATTATTTGATAATTAAGTTGAATAATTGTTTAAAATACTATTATTTGGATTTATTTTTTTTTTAGATCTATTGAGATTCATATATTTTGAGATTCTCATATTTTGTTTATTTGATGTCCTATAAAAAAAAATAATTTATATAAAAGTTGTTCAGTTTTTTAAGTAGAATAAGAGAAGTAAAGAAAAAAAATATAGGTTTTGTGTAATTAAAAAAAAAAAACAGAATTTGACCTTGAAAAATATCCTTGAAAGCTTGTTCTAGCTCGACAAACAATAGCTTACAATAAATACTAATTTGAGTTCATCATTCAATCATTCAATCATTCATTCATTCAGGCAGGCAGTCAGTCAGTCAGTGTTTGTTTGTTTGTTTGTATTATCAAAAGTTTATCTAAATGCCGCCCACCAGAACATTTTCAAAAGTCCCGTTAGATAGTCATCAGAACAATTACATATTATGGATATATATATATAAAATAAATTAAACTTCTTTTATAATAAATATTAATCAAATTTATAGTTATTTTTATTAAATTTAAATTTATCATATTTTAACTATCTATATTGATCATTTCAACTGTCTAGTGTAGTAAATTTCTATTTTATTTTACAGTTATCTTTTCAAAGAGTAGTACAATTTACAGCTATTCTATATATAGAGTAAATTTCGATAAAACTTAAGATCATGTTTCGTCAGGATTATTTTTGTGAATATGGCATCCGACGTGATCACCATGATAGACCCGAAAGATTTCGAAGAACTTAAGCTTACTGTTAAACGCTTAACAGAAGAGAATAAGAAACTGCGAGAAATCATATCGTAGACAAATTCAAACTGGACTTCCGGTGGAAAATCAAAGAACGGAGAGGGGTTCAAATGGAAATACATCATGACGACCGGCATTGAAAAAGACAAACGCGATACCAACTGGACTGGGAAGATATGGACCAAGAAAAAAGAAGAAGAAAGAATTAAACCAGGACAACAAATCAAGCGACCGCTTGATGACCAGCCTCTCGACAGCCCAAGAGGAAGAGGAACGAAATACACCTCCTCAATCGACCCCCGCAATCAAAAGGACTACCCCACTGGAGATAACTACACCAATGCCGAAAAAGATAAACGGTAAACCTCCACCTATTATATTTCAATCAATCAATCAGCAAGAAATAATTAGATTTCTTACTGATAAATTCAACTACAAAAATTCATTATAAAAAAATAATAAATTTAATAGTACGCTCCAAATTGAAAACTTGGAGATCCACAAAAAAATGCTCACCCTTCTTAAAAAGAACGACAGTATGCGTTTCATACTTTTACACCAAAAAGTGAGAAGCCGCAAACTTTCGTTCTTAAAGGCCTATCAACCAACACCACGGTCGACGAGGTTAAAGAAGGTCTAACCACTAAAGAAACAGAAAATTTGAAATTCACAAAAATCGAAAGATTTAAAACGAGGGCTTCAACAAAAATGGCACAGAATTGCCCATCTTTCTGGTTCAAATAAGTCCAGAAGCAGCGTATCGGAGTTATTCAAAATAACTTCGATACACTACCAAAGGGTTAAATGGGAAAGGATAATCAAAAAAGATCTAACGCAGTGTAGAAACTGCCAACGCTTCGGACACGTTAGTTTTAATTGTTTTCTTCACTTACCGGTGCGTGAAATGCCCGGGACAACTTCACACGAACGCGGACAATGTCCGATCAAAACCGACGCCGCGAAAAGCCCTGAACTGCGTCTCCCTGTGGACAACAGGGACACCACCATCCCTGGCGCCAGACCGAAATTATAGTAATAGAAAAAATTGAAGAAAAAAACAAGAAAATGAAATCAAAAGAAAAAATAAACTTGAAAGTATCCGTCCGGCGGCATAGAGGCAGGCCCCCGGCAGCAGCTGCCGACAACCGGAGAAGACGCCCACCCACCACATTAAGCCCCTCCCAATGGTCAGGAAGCAAGGCTCAAATACCTAGAAGAACAGTGAAGTGCGTTTGAAGCCGTGAAGCAACAAAACGACAGCTTCACTTCTGGAAAATGTTTGCCAGCTTATCCTCAATACAAGCTTCAAAATAATTTCGATAAATATAAATATTTTGCCTCAAAAAATAAGCAGGCAGACATATTGCGAGCTTCAGAAAGGTATGTACCCGATCCCCTATTTTGGTGACTGAAACTAAATTAAATAGTAGTGACAAATTTGAATTCGAAAAATATGACTGTATCAGGACCGATAGAGGCACTCGCACTAGAGGAGGTACAGCTATCTTGATAAAAAAATATTAAATTCAAGCAAATTCTAAATCCAAAATTAATGTTCAACACCAAAAAAATGATAAATTTTATATATTGCTTACCTGTCAATTGATTTGATCAAAAAATTTAAATATGTTTAAAAAATAATACTAGTTTTGAAAATAAATTGAAAATGCAAATAATTATAGAATGGGATATTAAAACAGTAAATGAACTATGTACGGTGTTCCCTTACCTAAAAATAATATTGACGGTTGAAAAGATTTCCAAAAAGCTATTATCGGCCATCTTGTTTGATTGCTCCCCCCCCCACCCCCAAGAGGCGCTGGCGTTGTCTCCTCCGAAATAAATATTTTTTACATGCCAAAAGGTGTGATATCTATAAAAACACTAGATATAAATACACTCTGATATTTGAATGGAATGTTTGTATGAAAATGTCAAAGAAATCGGTGAAGAACTTTCGGAGATCCTTCAACGTATCACTTAAGCGTAACAGTACATTTTTATTTATATATATTTAACCATGACACCGTATGCTCACTACCAAAATTTGAGACAGAACGGCATTTATTTTCCCCGCCTCAAAAGCGAAAAACTTTTGTAGTGAGACACGCACTCCTTATGAAAAAGCCCTGTCTGTGTCTACACACTCAAATTAAAGAAACCCTTGGAAACGCCGCGGTATAGCGCTATTGCGAAATGGATATATTTGAATATAAATACGCTAGCATATTTATTCCTAGTTATTTATTTTATGTTATTCAGAGTTGTATTGTTCTACACTCATAATGAACGTAGGAAAAAAGTTATTTTATTTATATTTCAGGAGATGCTCTTTACAATATGCGATGTTGCCACGTTTCAACAGTGAATTTGGTGTTTTCGAAAGAAATCATTTTTTGACTTTTATTAATTTTTATTGAAGAATCTAGCGCACTAGTCTCTTTGAATTTTTGTACACAGTTGGTCAATATTTAAAAGAGAGTACCTGAAAATTTCAACAAATTTTCGTTGCCATTAAATATAATTGTATAAATTTGAATTGATAGAATGTTAGTGATGCCCTCTACGGGAGAAAAGTAAAACTGACTAGATCAGCTTTCGTTGTAAGCTGGCTTGGCCAGCGCGCTAGCTGACCAGCCAACCAGTCTTAATAGATTCATTGAAACGAATAGTTGAAATTGAACTCTGTTTGAAGTTGAAAGTTTGATGGTTGACTGCGTTAGCAGATTGAATTGAGGTGAATGTTTGTATAACTGCATCAGCAGAGATTTTGATTATATTTGAATTGAGTGTAGAAGGACAAAAAACCAAACTTGAATCATCCCATATCTCATCGTCGGATAAAAAACCAGAGCAATTGCCGCAAGAAGTCTGCACGCCCGCCATCCCCATTGTATCAAATTTCATTCGTAACGCAGCAAATTATTTTATCATTAAAACCATTGTTAGCTAATATCATATCAAAAAATCTTTGCTTTTATTTATTGAAGAAGGAGAAAATACACCTTCCTTTATCTTAATTAAAAATACAGTCACACCATTATCCTAAGTTCATTATCATATTTATACATAAAAAATTATACATGATATGATCTAGGAAATTTACAATTTTATACATGGTCCATCGTCGCAGGATTATACATTAATCCTTCATAGCCAAAGGTAGAATTTTCTCAAAAAAGAAATTCTCCACTCTTAAAGTCTAAGAGCATAAAAGAACCAGAGATTCCTTCAAGAAAAGGTTGGTGTAAAAAATTAAGTAATGCTGCAAGATATTGCAGAGAAAAATATTGCAAATAATTAAATTGCAATTTTTTTTGTATTGAAAAAGCAAAGCAAAGATTGGTTTTAAGCTGATTTGGCAACACAGCATTTGAAATTTGAACTGCAATTGGAAAATTTATCTATTATAGTCCTTTCTATTAAATTAAAAATGGCTTCCAGGAAAGTTAGATTATTTAGATGGAATACGGAACGCCTGCAAAATTCCGTAATTAAGGCCACGAAAGAAGGAAACCTGGAAAGCTTGAATTTATTAAAAACATTAAAAAGAGATTTGAATAGGTTACTCGAAGAAAGGACTGAAATAGAAAATGCCGTATATGACGCATTTGAAAATTTACAAGCTGAAGAACAGCCACTAAATTATGATGAATTTGATTTGGTAAAAATAACAAATTCAAGTTTGGATATCATAAGGGATATTGAGTGGATTTTAGAAGCGAAAGAAGAAAAATTGACCAATGCCAGAATATCTCAAATTGATGTTAAAATGACAAGTCCAAGGGAGGAATCAAATGCAAGTGTTCCTGTTATTAAATTGCCCATATTTGAAGATGGTTTTGTGGAATGGGTAGAATTTTTTGATTTATTCAAAGCCCAAATTGATTCAAGAAAAAATTTGTCGAAGACGGAAAAATTAATGCATTTGAAGAATTCGTTGAAAGGAGCCGCTTTAAATAAAATTAAAGGCTTGAGTATAATCGAGAGCAATTATGAAATTGCTTTAAAAGTTTTAAAAGATTATTATGAGTCTGAAAGACAAATAATATTTCAAACTATTGACAAGTTATTGGAGTTCCCGAAAATTAAAATATTAACTAGGGAAAAATTAAATTATATATATGATCATTTCCGAAATGCCTATTCTGTGTTGCAGAATTTTAAAAAGGTCACACCAGGGAATGATGATTTTTTTATAAGGATATTAATTAGGTGTATACCGCAAGAATTTATACATCTATTTTATAGAACATTAAATTCAGAAACTGTACCTACAGTTTCCAATTTTTTTGAATTTTTAGATAAGGAAATTAAATCGTGGAATGTAATTGAAATAGAATCCAGAGAAGCTTCGACCAGCAAGTTACAGTCGAATTCTCCGAAAATAATGAAAAATAAATATTTAAAAACTTTATCGACAGTGGTAACAAATAAAATTAATAAATGTTTCTTTTGTAACCAGGAAAATCACAAATTAGATAATTGTTTTAAGTTTAAAAAATTAAGTTTTAGTGAAAAAATGAACTTTATTTTAAAAATGAAAATATGCAAGTTGTGTTTTAAAGCAAATCATGATTTTTTATTGTGCAAATCTATTCAATGTCATTGTGGGAATTATCATAATCCCATATTACATGCATCTAAAATAGAATTAAATGATTATTTTAAGAATGTTAAAAATAAAAATTTTAAATCAATTGAAAATGTAAACAATTCCAATGTTCAAAATATTAATGAAGTTGTAAATGTTTCAGAGACTCCAAAAAAGACTTGTTGTACAAATTTACCTCAAATACAACAAAATATTTTATTGGGCACAGCGATGGTCAGACTGCAGACTTCCGAAGGCAAGTTCACAGCGCGATGTTTAGTTGACACGGCGAGTCAAAGTAACTTTATTACTAATGAATTGGCTTCTAAATTGAAAGTAAAGGTAACAAAAGAAAATAATACTCCGATTTATGGATTGGGTTCAAGATTGGTTTCATGTGTTACGGGTTCTGTGAATGTAAAAATTTCACCTATTAATAATAACTTTTTAGCAATAGATTGTCCCTCTTTCACTGTTGAGAAGATTTGTGACAATCTGGAAAGATTTCAATTCAATATAAACGAATTTTCTCATCTAAAAAATTTGCAGTTAGCCGACCCTGAATTTCACTGTGGGGGTCCGGTAGATATGCTATTGGGCTCAAAAACTGTAGCTCAAATATTAAGGGGAGGTGTTAAGAGAGGGAGTGAAAATGCACCCGTTGCTATTGAAAGTGTATTGGGATGGATTTTGTTAGGAAATTGTCCTTCAGAGTTGAAAGAGCAGGCTACCAGTCAGGTAAAATCCTATCTTACGTTGGAGTATTTATCAAAAAAATTGTGGAGTTTAGATAACCCCACTGAGATTGATCCAGTTAAGTTTGATCAATGTGAGAAACATTTTTTGGAAAATTATTTTCGATTGCCTTCTGGAAAGTTTTCTGTAGCCCTACCATTTAAAAATCCTCATTTAAATTTGGGAGAATCTAAACAAGGTGCTTTAAAACGTTTTTTCTCTCTTGAGAAAAAATTTGAAGCTAAGTTGGAATTTAAAATTCAATATTCTAATTGTATTAGTGATCTTTTTAAATTAGATTTTGCAGAAATAGTGTCTAATCCCTCTATTAATGATAAATGTTTTTATTTACCTCATCATGCGGTTATTCGTGAACAAAGCTTATCCACAAAAATGCGGATAGTTTTTGACGGTTCAGCGAAAACAGAGAATAGTATTAGCCTTAATCAAATTTTAATGACAGGGCGACCGTTGCAAAGCGATATTAGGTCCATATTAACCAAGTTTCGACATGGATCGATAGGTTTCACCTTTGATATACAGAAAATGTATAATATGATCTTGATTAATGAACAGGATAGAGATTTTTTAAGATTTCTATGGAGGTCTGAACCATCAGAGCCGGTGCAGACTTTCCGTTTAAAAACTTTGCCATTCGGCTTGAAATCCTCACCTTTCTTAGCGTTACGAGTTTTGATAGAACTCGCTAATCTAGAAGGATATAAATTTCCAAAGGCCAAGGCAGTCTTGGATAATTGTTTTTACATGGACGACGGCTTTGTATCAGTTGATTCTAAAGAAGAGGCTGAAGCTATTATTTTGGAAGTTAAGTCATTATTGAGAGAAGGAGGTTTTTTTACTGACAAATGGGCGTCAAATAATTCATATATCACCCAGTTGGTCAGAGAGGAGGGAAATTATTCGAAAATTATTGCTGAAAACCCGGTCACAAATACATTAGGTTTAATTTGGAATACCAAATTTGATAGTTTTCAAATTGCTTACACTAATAATAAAAATGTTGTTTTAACAAAGAGAAAACTTTTAAGTGAGTTAGCTCAAACATTTGATCCGTTAGGTTTTATGAGTCCTGTTTTAATTAAATTTAAAATCATTTTTCAGCAATTATGTAAACAAAAGTTAGAATGGGACCAGCCTGTTAACGACAGGGTTAATTTGATTTGGTCGGAATATCAGGAAGACTTAAAATTATTGAAAGGTTTTTATATTCCCCGATTTATTGGAGCTGTAAAGCCTGAAGAGGATTTTTTCTTTTAGGCTATTGTGATGCTAGCGAACTGGCTTATTCAGCAGTCATTTATCTAGTAAGGGGAATTTTTCAGAAAACCTTGCAAGTTAGTCAAGGTTGGTTGGTGGGTTCGCGAACTAGAGTCGCCCCCTTAAAAACAGTCAGTCTTCCTCGATTAGAATTAGCTGGAGCATTAGTTCTCAGCGAATTTTTACATTTTATAAAACCATCTATTTTGATTCCTTTCAAGGGAATAATTTGTTTAACTGATTCGATGATAACTTTAAGTTGGATTCAGTCAGAGCCTTATCGATGGCAAACTTTTGTAGCTAATAGAGTAGCCAAAATTCAAGAATATTTACCTGATGCCTCTTGGCAATATGTCAAGTCAGAGGATAATTTAGCAGACATGGGATCCAGGGGTATATATTTAAAAGAATTAATTGAGAAAAAGGAATGGTGGAGAGGGCCGAAGGGAAGTTTACCGCTGAGTCCCCCCTTCACTTTCAGATAATGATAGACAGGTCTGTTTGAAAGAGGAGAAGAAAACGTTGGAGGTATATTTAAATAAGCAAAATTTCTCTTTTCTTCAATTGTTTTCATCTTATTTGAAAACAGTAAGAGTTTTAGCAATTATGTTGAGATGGCTGGCGAAAATAAAAAAAGAAACCTTTCAAAAAATTTTGGCCAGCCACTGAACGAGGTAGAATTAAAAAAGGCTCTCTTGAAATTTATACAATTGTCTCAACTAGAGTCTTTTCCCCGTCACATTAAAGAGTTAGAGGAAAATAATGAGGTTAAAAGGCCAAATGGATTTTTAATAAAACTCTATTACATGTATTTCATATACAATTTTAAAATTTATTTCTTTTCAATTCTTTGTCAAGTTACCCTTTGAAAAAATAAAAAGTACTATAATATAATACTGAAATTATGTACATGTATGTTAATTCATTTGAAAAACTAAGTTAAAAAAAGGAACTTTTATTTACCAAATATGATAAATTCCAATTAAAAATTATTAAATTCTATTTAAAAAAATTATGTTCGATATATATTTATATATATTATTTTTAAATTTATATAATTAAAGAAAAATAAATTTATATATAAAAATTCATGCACATGAATCTATTTGATATTAAAATAAAAAAAAAAAATATAGATTACAACATTTAGATTTTTTTTGATATTAAAAAACAATAATGATAGAAAGAGAATTTATAACAAAATTTAGATTTTTTTGAAAGAGGGTGAATTTCCACCCTCAGGGAGCTGACAATTTGTTAGTACGTGGCTGGCGCCCACGGGGTCCCTAGCTGGGTCTGACATTTCTTCTCATTTCTCATGTCAGACTCCCTCTTCTCCTTTCTCTTTAAAAAATTAGTTACTTATATTAAATTTGAGTTAAAATAAATATTATATAAAATTAATAATAATTTTTGGTTTTGTTTTAAAATTATTAAATTTCAATTTTTTGGCATTTAGAGCTTTTTAAAAGGTATGCTTTAGTTTCGTTGAAAGGTTTTTCAAAATTTAGACTTATTTTTTTTGTTTGAAACGAAGAGCCATTACACAAATAGCTCTTTTACCAATTGAGTAGCCTGTAATTTCCAACCTGGGATAATAATTCTAATTAATTAAGGTTTTATTTTAAGCATTATTAAATTTTATTTATTTATTGATAAATAATAATAATATTTTTTATTAAGAGTGTGAATTTTCACTATGTTAATTCACTTTGAGTTGGTTTGAAATCTCTTTGCTCATCGGAACTAGGTTTGAGGGAGATTTACGCCCTCCTTCACACCTTTTTACTGTATGCATGAAGGGATTAATTATTTATTGGGTCCATAAGGGTTTCTTAAAAGGGGTTCCCCTTTTTTTGGGTTGGCCATGAATTGGTGGGAATTTAAAACTAATTTGGGGTCAATCTAGCAAAGACTCGCAGGTAAACCCCCTAGCGAGTCTTTGGGGGGAATTATGTATAAATTTGAATTGATAGATAGACGAGTGATGCCCTCTACGGGAGAAAAAGTAAAACTGACTAGATCAGCTTTCGTTGGCAAGCTGGCTTGGCTGCAGCGCCAGCTGACCAGCCAGCCAGTCTTAATAGATTCATTGAAATGAATAGTTGAAATTCAGTCTCTGTTTGAGAAGTTGAAAGTTTGATGGTTGACTGCGTTAGCAGATTGAATTGAGGTGAATGTTTTGTATAACTGCATCAGCAGAATTTTGATTATATTTGAATTGAGTGTAGAAGGACAAAAAACCAAACTTGAATCATCCCATATCTCATCGTCGGATAAAAAACCAAAGTGAAACGAATTGCCACAAGAAGTCTGCATTTACGCCACGCCATCGTCACTGTATCAAATTTCATTCGTATGTACAAAAACCATTATTTTTATCATTAAAACCATTGTTAATATCATATCAAAAAATCTTTGCTTTTATTTATTGAAGAAGGAGAAAATACACCTTCCTTTATCTTAATTAAAGAAATACAGTCCACACCATTATCCTAAGTTCATTATCATATTTATACATAAAAAATTATACATGATATGATCTAGGAAATTTATCGTCCAGGACTTTATCCAAATTCATTTGAAATATTAATATGTTCTTGAGTAAAGTACTTTAAAATATAATTTTACTAAAAACTTTATTTAACCTTTTTTGTGGTCCCCAAGGTACTTAATTAGGATATTAAATTTCATCAAAATTGGTTAAGTTATTTTCAAGATATTTAGAAAAAAACTAAAAAAGTACTGAAATAAAGTACTAATGTTTGTTGACCGATATGTACCAAAAACTAATCAGCGCTTCATTTTGTTAAACTAATGGTAGGTTTTCAATTTCATTTCAATCGGTGCAACGGTGTGGAAAAAATCGTGGACGAAAAAAACGATAACATACATCATACATACATACATCCCCACGCACTTCCAAAAAAAATGGCACTTTTTGGCCACTCGACGAGATTCCAGGTAATTTTTGGCAAAACCGTCACGTGCTAAAATTCAATCTCATTGAATACTTCAATTTGTGACCTTAATTGGGTCCATGGGTTCCGTAGTCTTTACCTGAGGACCCTTTGAAGTCGCGCTTGCCGCGAGAGCGATTCCAATACTTTCTCCCATGCTTTGCATTGGATAAAGTAAAAAAAAAAAAAACAGTAAAAGTAAATTTATTTGAGAGAATTTTTTCACTATCCTTGGGCTGTTTTTCCATCACTTATCAATTTATTATTTTTTTTTTTACTTTATAACAAAGTATTGTTTTCGGGACAGGCGTCAGGGTCACCTGAACTAAAGGTTCTTTAGAAACATATTCAAAAATGATAATATTAAATTTACTTAAATGTTTTTTATCAAGAACTTTATTCATTTAATAGTATAGTACCTGGAGCCACCGAGTGATGCACGGTAACCCCTGCCCCCCCCTACACCCCTCCCGAAACCACACACCTCGCCCCCACCACTGCACCCACACTCTGCCCCACCCCTGGATCTCCCAACAACTGCACCTCCCACATCCATACCACCCCGCACCCAGTTTTTACATTTCTAGCTTTCTAATGGTCTACATATTATTTGTATACCTATTTGTTTACTCGTACACCAATTTGCCCACATTCGTTCATATATAATAAACATTATAAAAAAATAAATATAAAAATAATAATAAAAAAATAATCATATAGGATCTGAAATAAAAACATAAAATTAAATAAGATTTGTTTCCAAGTTATATAAAAAAAAGAACTACTTGAACCACTTTATTTGTAAACATTGCATTGTTTTGATTTAGACACCTGTTAATTAAAAACAAACAAAAAATTCCTAATTTTAATATAATATATTAATATTTGCTATAACCTATTAGTGGGTTTTACTTAGACCATGAAATATATAGACACGCCCTGGTGTTGATTTAGTGAGGCCAACATCTCCTATAGAACTTGACGTCATCTGTAGGTAGGAACACCCAGAAATAGCATGACCACTATAGGAATTATTATACATTGAGATAAAATTATCGTAGTTTATATTATTTATTTTGGATTCCAATAATCGCAAATTAATATTAAATTAATATAACCAAAATATTTATGCGAGATCGTGACGTCATCTGTAGGCGATGTTGGCCTCACTTCACTCTGTGTGGAGAGTAGAAGAGGGAGTCTATATATTTCATGGTCTAAGGGTGTTTATAAGAAAAAACCAATTAATAAATAAAACATAATTGAAAAAATGTAAGCAAACTTTTTTATTGATAATATCATCTATCAATAATTACTTTAATTAAGAAAAGATTAATTAAGATTAAATTTGCTGAGGTCCAGACCTAGCCAGATCGCTTTCTCATCCTCAAAACGCTATGGAGTCTGCGGACCATTAAGTCTGGACCAAGAGAAAAAAGATGTGATCCACTTAGCTACAATCCAACGTCATTTCGCGTATAGCCCGCTAGACATTCGGATGGATCACCAAGTGAATTTGAAATCTCAGATGTTATATATTCGATCTCCCAACCTAGAGCGCTTTGTCTATTAGCATGTATGTTAGATGCTTGCCATAAATTAATCGAATGTTTTTTACATTTGATTCAATCGTGAAACATTCGATTAATTTATGGCAAGCATCTAACATACATGCTGATAGATCAAGCGCTCAGGACTGGGAGATCCATCCGAATGTCTAGCGGGCTATACGCGAAATGACGTTGGATTGTAGCTAAGTGGATCACATCTTTCTCTCTGGTCCAGACTTAAGACTCCGCAGACTCCAATAGCGTAATCCGCAGGAGTCTCGCGATAAATATATTTTTCAAATAAGCGCGGTCAAAATAATTCTCGTTGACGTATCAATTATTCTTTGATATATTAATGAGAAAAATTATAAAATTTAGCTTAAATTATGATTCACTTACATAACCTCTTAACAGCAGAAAGAGTAAAATTAAGATTGATTTTGCGTATGTATTTACTACATATTATGTATTGTTCATCGCCTTATGCGGTGATACGTCACACCTGATAAAATGAACATTAAATCCGGAATCTTTTTAGACAAGATGTTTCGTATATTTAAAGCGAAATTCTGATTTGTTTTGGGCTAGATATCAAATCTTAGATATGTTCTAACATAATCTCACCCACCCACACACACACACATACTAGGTGTACAAGTATGAAATGCGGATTTGAGAAACTGATGACGCACCAATTCAGTACCGATGTAGCATAAAGATTTGACATATAGATGGCATTTTGTTGCGCTATCAACAAAAGTGTCAAACGCACGGATTAATTATATTTCCTAATTTTAATATTGTATAGGTATAATAATATTTATAATAAGCTGTTAGAATATAGTAAAATAAACGTGTTAGAGATTTGTATTTATTCACTTTTTCAACAATACAAATAAATATTTATATTTATTCACTTTTTCAACAATATAAATAAATAATTAATAAAATAATGTAAACAAACCAAATTAATGATTAAACAATTAACTAATTAGCTTTAATTATGATTCACTTACATAACCTCTTAACAGCAAAAAGAGTAAAATGAAGGCGTTGATGTTTTGCGTATGTATTTACTACATATTATGTATTGTTCATCGCCTTATGCGGTGATACGTCACACCTGATAAAATGAACATTAAATCCGGAATCTTTTTAGACAAGATGTTTCGTATATTTAAAGCGAAATTCTGATTTGTTTTGGGCTAGATATCAAATCTTAGATATGTTCCAACATAATCTCACACACACACACACATATATATATATATAAAAGATCTCATTAAAATTCCGCATGATAAATAAATAAATATAAATAAGAAAAAAAAACATTTTGTCGCGTGTCTGTGCATGCATTAAAGTCTGCCTTATAAGCGTCAAGTTGTTGTCTTTTTTTTCTCTCTCTCTCTCAGAGAGAGAGAGAAGTTTGATCTCATTATGGCCTCTCTCTAGTACTATCTTCTTTCCTTCTTCCTCCTTTTGTTTTTGCACCCACTTTATCTCTTTTTTTCCTTAAGGGGCTGGATAAGAATATTCGCTTGATTTATTATACGAGAGAATATTGAAGGCGTTGCTCACTCACGTTTTAAATCTATTAAAAAAAAAACAAGGGTGATTTGTGTAGACCACGTGACTTTTGCTTACACTACACCCTCGATAATAATAATAATCTAATATGAATATAATAAATAAATAACATTAAATAAAATAATCTCAACTTATTTATTATTAAATGAACAATTATTGTATATATTAGAAAACGGTTTATCGAAAACGGCTCTAGCGATTTCAATGAAAATCACGGGTTAGGGCCGTCCATAAATTACGTCACTAAGAATTTCAAGATTTGAATTCATTAAAAAGTAATTTTTCACGAAAAAGTGACTTTATTAAGAAAAATTGATGTTTTAGGTATAGGGACATGATATATTATCTTAAAGCATTTTTCTTCGTCTTTCAATTTATTGAGTAATATACAGGGAGTCTCATTTGGAAAAACGAACTTTTGACCCCTTTTATGAATAACAGAAATAATAGTAATCCTAGCACGCCCTGTATAATAAGGAGTCGATATTAAATACTTCGGGTCTGTCTAAACTACCACCAAAATATCAACTTTTCATGAATTGATGAGCACTTATTTATTTAAGTTTAATTAGGGCCATATTTTGGGCCATATTTAACACACATTATTTTTATCTCAAATACCGATAGAGATAGGTATAGGACAATATTAACAAAAAGGTATTTTAATAAAAGGACGGTTTTAAAAACGTGTTAATAAATAGGGTGTTCCATTTAATCAAATAAAGTTGCTACGACTTTTCGATGGAAGCCGAAACGTCGCAATGCTAAAAATATTTTAGATCGATAGAACAAGTAAGAAAAATGTAAGGTGCTAAATTTTCAGAAAAATCCTGAGTTCCGTTTTCCATAAACGTCTAACGTGCCACCGACCGTGAATCACCCTGTATGTGTGTGTGTGTGTATGTGTGCGGATTTCGTGTCGTCGCCCAAGCCGATTATAATAAGTTTAGATAGATTTTTTCAAAAACCTCATTTTTCTCCTCTAGGCTATCCATTCAAAACGGTCGAGTAACATTTCGGTTGCCTAACTTCCAGGCTCTCCCATCATAGAAATGTATGAAACCTAATAATAATAATTTTCATGATTTTTTCTTTTATAAAATTTTATTTGTCATGAACTATTTTTTTATAAAATAACATCATTAAAAAAAAAACTGCTAAAAAATAAGACTTTCATTTAAGACTTAATAAATCTAATTTGTCATGAACTATTAGTGGGTTTTAAATAATCCCTAACACATCATATTTAATAGTTGACCGCCTCTTTTGATTTTCTATGGATATCTTTAATAAAACTTACATTATTTGTCTTTTGTATTCAATTAATTATTAATTAAATATTTATATATTATTATTCAATAATTTAAAATTTAAATATTTATAATTATTATATTTAATTAGGCAATTAATAATTTATATATTGTTGTTAATAAACTTAATTTATTTATAATTATATAGTTTATTTATTGAAAAAAATTTATTTATTTTTTGTTTGCACTCAATAATCTAATTATTATTTAACGCACACCGCATTAGAGAACTAATTAATTACCATTTAACGGAATTTTTGCACAGAGATATAATAAAAAAAGTGTTATTATTTTTCTCAAAAACCGATAGAGATAGGAATAGGACAATTTTAACAAAGATTTTGAAATTCTTCTTTTTGTGATATTCTTCCAGTATTAGATGGTGTTTCATTAACTCTAAGACAACAAGAACAACAACCCTCTTCTGATTCTACCCTTAGTTAACTGCCAAATTGAAGAGTTTGTTGCTGATTTTCAGACATGGACAGACAGACAGACAGACAGTGTCGCAGCAACATCTGTTCGATTACCTTCGGTTGTTCCATTCCCCATTCAAAGAAAGAAGGGATCTTGACAATAGCCAAGTTAACTTAGCCAATACAGAAGGGCAGGAGGAATAAAAAATTGGTTTCTTGGTCGTTGTAGAGTAGTCGAAGGGGCGGGCGGGTCGAGGGGGGTCACAAGGAGCAGCAAATCAATTGGAAAGCCAATAACGACCAAATGGGACCCAACAACCAACAATACAAAACACACATCGCTCTATTCTTACGGAAATTAGTTGGAAAAGAACCCGGAGAAATGGGACTCGAGAGCTTGTACTATACTGAAAGTTCAGTAGGTACCTATAATTTTTGGTCTATCTGAATTTTTGTTTATTGTTAAAAAATAATTATCTATGTATTAATTATTATAATCGGCTTGTTCGACGACGCCGACGTGATTTTTTTTTATTTTAAAACCCACTAATAGTTAATGGCAAATAAAATAGGAGGATAAGTCAAAAATTACTTCCACTTTTCTTTCTACAACTTTATTAAACTATTATAGGTGTACATTATTACTTTACCTTACAGGGTATGGTCATATATGGTATTGTAATCGTGCATGAAAAAAGTGTTTTTTTTTCTTTTCTTTTTCTAAATATCTCAAAATCGGCCTGAAACTATTTAGATAAAAAAAATTGAGCGAAACCATGGCATTTCGTTCTACAAAAATGCTCTAATAAGTGAACATCGAAAAAATTATATTTTTCGAGATAATAATTGTTTTGTCAAAATGTCTGTTAGTTAGTCTTTGCGTTACCAAATTTTTGTAGACGAGCTAGCTCAAAAACTAGTGGAAATATCGAAACCAAATTTCACACGTAGTTTTGGTCCATTGAGATTAAGAGCTGATTAGATTGTGGTGCATATCCACCCAAAATTAAGGGGGAGGTTAGGGGGGGGTTAAAATTAAAAATCTAGGCCATTTGGCCAAACTCAACCAAATTTTGTATACATAACCTGTGGGACCCCAGAAGAATAAAAATGGAAAAATTAACCCCCCCTTACATGATTATAAATAATTTTATTAAATATTAAATATAAGTGAGGGGCCAGGTTGTATGGTAAAGTCAAGTGGATGGCCACATCAGAACACGTCATCTTATTTTTTGATATAGTCTCCACGTTTAGCAATAAAGTTGGTCCAGAGAGCCACAAGCTTCCGGATGCCTGGTAGAAGGTTTTAGGTTGATCATGAAGTCACTTTTGCACCGCGTCCCGAACGTCCAAGTCTGAGGCAAATCGACGACCTCTCAAAGCTTCCTTGAGCAGTCCAAAGAGATGAAAGTCTGAGGGTGTTCCAGGGTCTCAAAGTTGACGATCGCCCAGCTCCATCTTATTGTGTTACGCCTGTTCGGCCAATTTTAAACATTTAGATCCATAAAAAAACGCTTTTACGAGATAAAGCACTTTACCCGTATTGTGACAAAAGTCTCCGCTGAATTTCACCACATTTCACACTACTCATTGTTGCTCATCTTTGGTGCAATCTGATAGCGGAGTTGGCATGCTTATGCTGTTGTAGATAGACGACAACACGTGACCACAGACGCGCCAACTCAACGCATGCGCATGTGGCCCCCTCCTACCTTAGTTTAATAAAGTTGTAGAACGAAAAGTGTAGGTAATTTTTGACTTATCCTCGTATATAGTCCAGTCATTTGGTAATTTTACCTGGACAATTTTCCAGGAGTTTTTAAAATGAATAATTTTATTGATTTCGATGTTCTCTTTCCGAATTTCAACTTTGCCATCTCGTAACTTTGCCATTCGGGCCGCCATATTGAAAAAATGGCGCCTAAAAGCAGTTTTTTTGACAATATCTCCTTTCCGACTCATTTAACCATAAAAACATCTATGTAGAAAATGAAACTA